>PVLC010027590.1:0-21735 GCA_004027655.1 Graphiurus murinus
TGTGTGTGTGTGTGTGTGTGTGTGTGTGTGTGTGTGAGTGGGAATTGAACCAGAGGCATTCTACTTCTGAGCTATATGCCAGACCTTTGTTTTAGTTTTTTTTTTTTGTTTTGTTTTTTTTTTTTTTTTGCGGTACTAGGGGTTGAACTCAGGGGAATTCTACCTCCAAGCTATACCCCCAGCCCTATTTTTTATTCTTTATTTTGAAACAGGGTCTCACTAAGTTGCGGAGTGCCTCACTAGGTAGCTGAAGCTGGCCACAAACCCGGATCCTCCAGTCTCAGCCTTCCAAATGCTGGGATTACAAGTGTGCGCCATCACGCCCAGCTCTTTGTTTTTGTTTTGAAACAGGGTCTCACTAGGTTGCTGAGAGTCTCCTTATTTGCTGAGGCTGTCCTTGAACCTGTGATGCTCCTGTCTCAGCCTCCAAAATACTCGGATTGCAGGCCTGCACCACCATGCCTGGCTCATAACATTGTGTGTGTGTGTGTGTGTGTGTGTGAAATGTACTGATTTAAATTTTTCAAATCTGCTTTCCAATTGTACTTCAAGGTTCCTCACACCTGATTGATAAATCCATTGCATAAATTTATTCACATAGCTGTAACCATTTTCTTTTCTCCTCTAACTTCCATTTTTCCCCCTGTCCTTTTCAGTAAACGATAACCCCTATTCTGTTTATCTGCAACAGGAGTCCTTACTCTGCCACTTCTCCCTGCTGTGAGTACCTGGGGAAGGCTCCTGACGGTTTGGAAGGAGAGAGTCCCATCGGGAGCACTGTGAAGTGGTTGGAAGGATGATGGGTGATCAGTAGTGCCTGCACAGAGGATCTGGTGTGGCAGCCAATGTTTCATTTCTTTATTCCCTTCTAAGAATGGAGCAATTTTTGCCTCGAGGACGGTGACTGCTCACTGAGTTGCTTTTCAGGCTTCCCTGCATTTCCTCTGCATCTGTTTTTTGCAGACTTGGCACTCTTATTCCACCTCACACTAATTGTGATTGCTGACTCGTGCCTGGATGGGAGGCTGCCAGAAGGGCAGGTATCCCAGAGAGACATCATTACCCAGGTTGGCAAATACCTGAGAGCCCGATTTAATGATACAATCTTAGTTTTACAGCATGGGGCAGGCTTCCAGTCTCTCAGCATCAGTTCCTGACTGTAATATTGCTTGGCAAAAGCCTTTCATATTCTTTTGCAGAATGAAAAGAAATAAGCCATGGAGATATAGATCAAATGGAGAGAATCCGATACCTGGGAAGAGATAGGAAGGTGTGAATTGCTCCAGGGTAAACATATTTATCTAATTGTTGAAAACTTAAAAAAATCATAGTTGATGATTTGCCTAGGATAACTTGGAAAGTTATATACATAAAAAAAAATTGTCTATAGAGAACCAATACTCCCCCTTTTTTAACTAGACTTTCTTTGCTCTAATATTCATTCTAGAATTGAGGCCACTGAAAGTCATTGATAACTAGATGGAACTAGTATGATGGGGAACAGAGGATCTTTGTAGCATTCAGAAGGATTCTTAGGACAGTCTTATTAGGGCTATTTGCTCAAAAAGCTAAAAGTGCTCTCCCTTCAATTCTAATTTTTTAAAATATAAATCTAGCATCTTTTATTTTTATTTTATTTTATTTTATTTTATTTTGCAGTACTGGGGATTGAACTCAGGGGCATTCTACCTCCGAGCTACACCCCCAGTCCTATTTTTTATTCTTTATTTTGAAACCGAGTCTCACTAAGTTGCGGAGTGCCTCACTAGGTAGCTGAGGCTGGCTGCGAACCCGGATCCTCTGGTCTCAGCCTCCCGAATGCTGGGATTACAAGCGTGCGCCACCACGCCCGGCTCATCTAGCATCTTTTAATAGATCATTTTTTAAACTCCTCTTCCCCTGGATTCTGAATTCCTAGTACCAATGGCAACCACTTGTATTAGGAGATATTTTAAAAACATCTACATATGTAGAAACACATAAGTATGTGGTTGTATTATGCACACACAAAGACAACTTTTGTGTGTGTGTGTGTGTGTGTGTGTGTGTGTGTCTGTGTATGTGTGTGTGTGTGTTACTGAGGATTGAACTCAGGAGCATTCTACCTCCGAAATACACGCCAGTCTCTATTCCCTCCTTTTTTAAATTTTGAAACAGGATCTCACTAGGTTGCTGAGATTCTTAATAAATTGCTGAGGTTGTCCTAGAACCTGTGATCCTTAGTTTCAGCCTCCAAAATACTGGGATTACAGGTATGTGCCTTCATGCATAGCTACAACTTTTCAATATACACAGAATAAAGCATAGCATGCATCCTGCTTAATTAATTACTTAATTTGGAAATTGTATATATCAAACAATATACATGTATGGTCTGGCTCTTTTTTTTCAGTGACTATAGAGTTAAGATTTGCTACAATTTCTTTTTTATTATGCTTTTATTGCATTATTTATTATGCATTATAGTCTCACATCATAATGTAAATCATGTTGGCATACATGCACACAGCGCTTGATGCCCCCTCCCCACCTCCCCATTTCTCCCCTTCCCACTACAGAATACTGTGATAGACATTGTAGTATTTCCATTAATGAACCTCAGTCCTCCCCCTCCCCTTCCCTTAGACCAATTTCCTGGCTCCAGTGAGGTTTCTCCTTCATTATAAGGAGTTCCTTTGGTATCTGAATTACTCCTTACCTTGCACATATTAGAGAAAACATATGCCCCTTCACTTTCTGTGATTGGTTAATCAAATTTAACATGATGTTCTTCGGGTCCTTCCATTTCCTTGCAAATGACTTAATTTTGTTCTTCTTTATTGCTGAGTAAATTCCATTGTGTGTATTTCACATAATTTTGTAATCTATTCATCAGTTGATGGACACCTAGGTTGGATCTGTAATTTGGCTATTGTGAATTGTGCTGCTATGAACATGGGTATGTATATATTACTGTAGTTCTCTGATTTTGGTACTTTTGGAAAGATGTACAGGAGTGGTATAGCTGGATCATATGGTGGATCCATTCCCAGTTTTCTGAAGAATCTCTGCACTGATGTCCTTAGGGGATTAACTAGTATCCATTCCCACAAACAGTGTAGAATAGTTCCTATTTTCTCATATTCTAGTCAGCATTGTTTTTTGACTTCTTGTTGATTGCCATTCTGATTGGGGTTAGATGGAATCTTAGTGTAGTTCTAATTTGCATCTCCTTGATTGCTAATGAAGTTGACCATTTTTTCATGTATCTATTGGCCATTTGTATCCCTTATTTGTGAAGTGTCTATTCAATTCAATTGCCCATTTATTGATTGGGTTATTTTTTTTTTAGTGTAGAGTTTTATAATTCTTTGTATATTCTACATATTAGTCCTCTATCAGAAGGTTAGCTAGCAAAGACCTCCTCCCATTCCATAGGCTTTCTCTATAGACTTTTGGTAGTTTTCTTTGATGTGCAGAAACTTTTTAGTTTAATGCCATCACATGTATTAATTCTTGTTTTAACTTCTTGAGCTTTTGGGGGTTTTGTTGAGGAATTTCTACCTGTGCCTACATGTTGGAGTGTTGAACCTATGCCCTCCGCTAGTAGATTCACAGACTGATCTAACTTTCAGATCTTTGATCCATCTTTAGTTGACTGTTGTGCAGGGTGAGAGGTAAGGATTTAGTTTCATTTTTCCATCAATGGATAACCAGCCAGTTTTCCCCAAACATCATTTGGTGAAAAGGCTGTCTTTTCTCCAATATATGTGCCTGACATCTTTGTCAAAAATCAATTGACTATAAGTGTGTGAGTTTGTTTCTGTATTTTCTATTCTGTTCCATTGGTCTATGTGTCTGTTTTTTGTGCCAATAGCATGCTGTTTTTGTTGCTATAGCTCTGTAGTATAATTTGAAGTCAGGAATTGTGATGCCTCCTGCATGGCCCTTATTGCTGAGAATTGCTTTTGCTATTCTGGATCTTTATTTAGTTTTGGTATTAATATGATACTACCTTCATAGAGAGAGTTTATAAAAATTCCATCTCTTTCAATTTCACAGAATAACTAGTGAAGCATTTGGTTTAGGTCATCTGTAAAGGTTTTATAGAATTTGACTGGAAATCCATCTGGACCTGCACTTTTCTTTGATGGCATACTTTTTATTGCTGTTTCTATTTCTTTGCTTGGTATTGGTCAGTTTAGGTTTTCTATATCTTCTTGATTCAGTTTAGGAAGGTTGTATGTGTCTAGAAATCTTTCGATTTCTACCATGTATTCCAATTTATTGGAGTATAAATTTTCAAAATAGTTTCTGATGATCCTCTGAATTATCCCACTGTGGTGATGTCTTCCTTTTAATTTCTGATTTTAATAATTTGGGTTGATTCTACCTTTCTTTTGATTAGGTTGCCTAAGGGTTTGTCAATCTTGTTAATCTTTTCAAAGAAGCAGTATTTTGTTTTGTTGATCCTTTGAATTTTTATTCTCTGTTTCATTGATTTCTGCTCTGATTTTAATTATCTCCTGCCTTCAACTGGCTTTGGGATCAGACTATTCCTGTTGTGTTTTTTCTAGGTCCTTGAGGTGTATCATTAGGTTGTTTATTCGGTGACTTCCTGTTTTTCTTATGTGGGCACTCAGTGCTATAAATTTTCCTCTTAATACTGCCTTCAGAGTGTCCCATTGATTTTGGTACATTGTGTTTCTATTTTAGTTTAATTCCAGGATTTTTTTTTTAATTTCTCCCTTTTTTTCTTCTCTGATCCAATCCTCATTCAATAGTGTATCATTGAGTCTCCATGTATTTATGTAATTTCTTTTGGTCTTCCTGTTGTAGATTTCTACTTTTATTTCATTGTTATCTGAGAAGATGCAAGGAATTATATTAATTTTTTAAAATTTGCTAGTGCTTGCTTTGTGGCCCAGGATGTGTTCTATTTTGGAAAACATTTCAAGGGCAGCTGAGAAGAATGTGTATTTAGCTGTTGCTCATAGAAATATTTTGTATATGTCTCTTAGGTTCATTTGGTTTATAGTGTTCTTTAGGTCTGAAGAGTCTTTACTCATCTTCTGACTGGAAGATTGATCTAGTGGCATGAGTAGTTTGTTGAGGTCTCCCAATAGTATTGTATTTGGTTCTATTTGAAACCTGTTGTCCTGGAGAGTTTGTTTTACAAAAGTCGGTGCACCCACATTTGGGACATAAATGATTGCTATCATTATATCTTCTTGTTGGATTGTTCCTTTTATTAATAAGAAATGACATGCTCTGTCTCTTCTGATGTGTTTTAGCTTAAAGTTTGTTTTGTCGGATATGAGCATTACTACCCCTGCTTTTTTTCTGTCTCCATTTGCATGGTATATCTTTTTCCAATCTTTCAGCTTTAGCATATGGATATCTTTGGCTTTAAGGTGAGTTTCTTGCAAGCAGCATATAGTTGGATTTTGTTTTTTAATCCACATTGCCAGTCTGTGTCTTTTAATTGGGGAGTGAAGACCTTAGACATTCAGTATTATTATTGAAATATGATTTTTCTTTCCAGTCATTCTGAATTTTATTTTCTGTTTGATGTAGTCCTATTTCTCCTTTGCTTAGTTTCTCATCTGGTGGAGTTCACCTCTTCTCTGGTTCTGGAATTTGCTGTTTTTTTTCATCTTTGTGTTTTATTTCTTTAAGTATTTTCTCTAGTGATGGCTTGGTAGTCATGAATTCTTTAAGTTTCTGCTTGTCTTGGAACATTTTTATTTCTCCATAAATTTTGAATGATATCTTTACTGGATATAGCAGTCTTGGTTGGAAGTTGTTTTATTCCAGGGTCTGGAGTACATCATACCATTCCCTCCTGACATTCATGACTTGGGTTGAGAAGTCTGGAATGATTTTTATTGTTTTATACCTGAATGTCTCCCACTTTTTTGTTCTCACTGCTTTTATAGTTCTATTCTTGGCCTCTATGTTAGTCAGTTTGATTATTATGTGGTGTGGGGAGGTCCTTCTTTGACTTTGTCTTAATGGTGTTCTGAATGTCTCCTGTACATGGATGTCCAAGTCTTTTTCTATGTTTGGAAAATTCTCTGAAATTATTTCTCTGAAGAAGTTTCTGATACCCTTGGATTGTGTTTCTAGACCTTCATCAATGCCTTTTATCTGTAATTTAGGATGTTTCTCATTGTCCCATATTTCTTGGATGTTTAGGCAGTCTTGCTGTAATGTCTTCTATATATTGTTGACTGTGTTTCCAGTTTTTAATGAACTGTCTTCTAAGAGTGATACCCTGCCTGCCAGAGGTGGTTTCTATTGTGGACTTTAATTCATTTATTGACTCATTCATTTTGTTCAAAGCCTCTTTTTTGGTTCTTTCTTAATTTCCTCCTTTATTTCCTGTACACTTTCTTTGATGTCTTTCAAAATGTTTAGATAAAAATTTGGAATTCTCCTTCTTGCATTTTCTGCAGAACAGTATAGGTGATCTCCCTTGTTGTTGAGTTATAGAAGTTTATTGTTTTCTCTCTATTTCTCATTCTCTTATTTTTAGAGTTCTCAGGTTTGCATTTATGTTGTCTTGGCATCATCTTCTTTGTGTGTGAGTCCTGTGTCTATTTGCTATCCCTTTATAATAAGGTCTATATATTTGCCTCTATGATTCTGATTCATATAGTCCATCTTCTGAGTTTGTCACCCAGAGTCTCTTTGATTGTATATAGTTCTTAGTGTAAGCAAACAAGAGTCACTGATTGGCTGTAGGCCACTATGCTCTCCACACCCAAATTTGGCAGGGCCAGAGAATATGATGTTTTGTTTAGAACCTGACACCTTCTGGTTGGGATTTAGTGCCCCCATAGACATCAACACTGCTCTGCTGACTGTGAGCCCACGGTACTGCAGAGTACTAACCTCTGGCCTTTTTGCTCAGTGGGCTTAGGTTCAGCACATTCAGCGATTGCTATGTTCCAAGCTTGTGGTGCAACTCACTCAGCTTTGATTGTCCCTGGGACACCTCCTCAATCTGCTTGTTATGATCACATTATCAAGTACTGTCAGACCCTAGTATGCATACATGCCAGGGACAAACTCTGCTGGTGGAGAGAGTGTTGAGTTCTCCGCCCATATCTGTGATCAAGTGAAGCCCTACCAGGCCTCCAGGTGTGATCACCAGCAATCTCTGCCCAAGGCCCAAGGTCTGGAAGGGAGAGATAGTAAAGTTTTAAGCCTGGGGCTTGGAGAGTTTAGTATTTTTAGCCCCAGGGACACTACTGCTACTCTGGGCAGCTGCTTTGGTGTTTGTAGTGCTGAAACATGGTCAGGTGCAGGTTTATTGCTTTCCAAGCCTGCAATTCAGTAGGCTGAGTTGTCCCCCACTGGCTGGGTGTCCTGTGGTGATCACTGGAGACCCTACAGGGATTAGAAAATTGAGACCTGTAGGTCTCTTCCTTCAAAATATCTCTAGGGGCTATCAGCCCCTATTCATATTTCTGCTGTGTCTGATAGTAGCCCCCACCCACACGCACATCCACAGGAGTGATTTGCAAAGTCTCAGACCCTACAAGTGAGCCAATTCCTTGCCACACAAGTTCCTGTGACTCTGCAAGGTAGTCTCTTGCTGGGATGACTTGTTAACTAGTGTTCTTGATGAGGGCCACTCCAAGACACCCGTAGGATGAAAAGGGTTCAGCTTCACCTGCAGGATCTGGCTGGGTTTTCTGGGTAACCAGGTCATTGTCTAGCATTGAGAGAAATGCTGATGGCTTTTGGTGGTGATCTGTAGTCCAAGGCTTCATGATAATCTACTGCCTACTTGTTGGAGTTGGTCTCTGGGAGCCATGGTGCCAGCAGCAACTAGTCCTTACATGGCCTGGCCAAGATTGATTTGATATGATTTTGAAGTTCTTTTAAGGATATTTATTTGCACTGCCAAAAGTGAATCTTGTATTTATCTCTGAACCCTTAAGGGAGAAAATATGCTGTATTAATCCCTGGAAATGAAATTCCTAATCAATCATTTGATGATTTAAATTTTAGAATGCATTCTTTAATAGTTCTTAAGAAATGCTTCACTTACCACTTGCTACCTTATGTATGAAAGTGCCTCATTTTTTACACACTTACTTCCACTGTATTTCCAAACTTTTCAGACTTCACCTTTTTTACTCTGATAAATGAAACAGAATCTCATTTAGATTTTTTTATAGTGGTAGGCTACCTTGTACTAGAAGAACTTTGATAACTTTTTAGCATGGGTGACTCAGGTGCATTTTAGAGTTTTAAAAGTGAAGAGATTCCATTTCAAATTCACAAAATCGCTCCCTGTGTTACTATGCATGTGATTCTCTTCTAATCAGATTAAATTAACCAGCATAAAGATTTTATTTTAATAGACACTAATTCAAGACCACCAACTAAACTTATGGTGGGTAATTATGGTTTAGAAAATTAATGGTTAAATAAGGATAAAATTTTTTTAGATTCTAGGCATATAATTATACTCAATTTAAATCAATCTGAAGTATAGTAACTTAGGTATCTAGCTGCAGGCAAGTACTATGGCAATAGGATTTTCACAGTACGAATCCTAAAGTACAGAAAAGTTTCAAGTCAATGAAAATAGTTGAAAACAAAATTTTCTTTTTATGAAATTAAGGCAGTTTTCTCACAAAAGTGAATGTTATGAATGACAATATCATAACCATTCCTAAGACTGTAATAATTCAATCTCAGAAACATAAATACAGGTTCAGTACCTATATTGGACCAGTTTGGTTTCTAAGATACTCATTTCAATTATGTCATTCATCTTTTTTTTTTATTCAATGGCACAGCTCAAAGTTGACTCTTTGTCTATTTTTTGTAGACCTTTAGCTCACAGTATATACTTTCCATTTCTCTAATTAAATTTTATCTAAGATGTACAAATATTCTCACAGAGAAAAAGAAAGATAAAAGAGATTTTAACCTCTATGCAGGAGGTAAACCTTACATAATACTATTACATAGTGTTTTCTATGTGATACATTATAATCTTTCACTGCCTAAAATGTTCTTTTTGCCCTGGTTTCCTGCTATTTTTTGGGAGGTGGATTTCTTTGAACATTCAACTTCTTCATATTTTTAGAAGGAAACCTCTTGGCAGGCAAGAGACTTCTTGATGCATTGTATAGACAGAATCAGATTTTCAATCCCTGTATCTCCTGTCTTATACAACTTACAATCCTGTTTCTCAAAGACAAATTCAATTTTAGGCCACTTAGTGGACAGGCCTACCAACCCTACAGTATAGAAAGAAATAACAATCAATATAAGTCTTCAGTCTAGAAATAATATAGGAAGAAAGAAATATTTTATTACTATTTTATATATTAGCACCAGTTTAGGAATAAAAGAAAAATATTTTCATATGTAAATACCTAGGAATTTGAATTCATAATATAAGTATGGCACAAAATACAATGGCAAATCCTTCCAAATAATATCTTCTTTGTGCAAAATTTTCATTGACTTTACATTCACCTTTCATATCCCATAGGGAGACATGAGCCATATAGTCACTTGTGGATCCAGGTTGTCAAGGCCTCTCCTGAATAGTCTGAAACAAATTAATTAGACATCAGGAAAAGAGAGATTGGAGAATGGATATTTTGTCGCCTCTATCTAGAGATGACATTGATGACATCAAGTAAACTTTATTTGCTAGAATTCATTACATCTATCTGTCCAAATGTTAGAAGACTGTGAAATTAAGTATTCTTTTAGCACAGAGAGAGTAAGAAGAATACTGGGGATGGCAAGTAATTTCTACAACAGGAAATTCTCTTCATGATATTATAAAGCAATATTAATTAAGAAAATTTGACAACTATATCAATAAAATACATTATAGAACCAAAAAAAAAAATTCTGCAAAAAATGTTTTTTTCTTTCTTTTTTTTTTTTGTGGTGGTATTTTAGATTGTTGAACTGAGGGGTACTCTACCTCTGAACTACACCCTCAGCCCTTTTCATTTCTTATTTCAAAAGAGGGTCTTGATAAGTTGCTTAGTGTCTTCATAAGTGGCTGAGTTTCACCTCAAACCTGTGATTTTCTAGTTTCAGTTTCCTGAGTACCGAGTTATAGGTATGCACCACCATTCCTGGCTCCTGCAACATTGAATTTTGGTGTCTCAGAAAGGTAACTCTAATATAAGGGGAAAAAAGAAAGATCATTTAGTGGAGGTGAAAGAATAGTTACACATGTGGAAAAAGATGAAAAAATCCTATCTCATATAAAAAAATGAAGTCGCTATTTATCAAGGATATTTATGACTAAAAAAATTGAAGCTCATTGTAGAAAATATAGATAAATATCATTTAAAATTTGGATAGGAAAAAGGACATTAAACAAAAGAAAAATATACTTTTATGAAGACTGAGATCTTTTCTTCTTCAGGTACCCTGAAAAAGTTGTTTTTATTTGTTTGTTTGTTGCAGTACTGGGAATTGAACTCAGGGGTATTCTACCTCCGAGCTACACCTGCAGTCCTATTTTTTTATTCTTTATTTTGAAACAGTGTCTCACTAAGTTGTGGAATGCCTCACTAGGTAGCTGAGGCTGGCCTCGAACCCAGATCCTCTGTCTCAGCCTCCCAAATGCTGGAATTACAAGCGTGCGTCACCACACTTGGCTCAAAGTTGTGTTTTTTGTTTTGTTTTTCAATGAAACAGCATGGTATTGGCACAAAACCAGACACATATATCAGTGTAACACAGTGGAACAGAATAGAAGATACAGAAACAAATCCACATACTTATAGACAATTGATTTTTGACAAAGGTCCCAAAAACATACATTGGAGAAAAGATAGCCTTTTCAACAAACAGTTTTGGAAAAATTGGTTATCTATTTGTAGAAAAATGAAATTAAATCCCTACCTCTCACCCTGCACAATATTCAACTCAAGATGGATCATAGACCTGGAAAGTAGATCAGAGACTTTGAAATTACTAGAAGAAGGCATACAACCAACATTTCAACATATAGACACAGGTAGAAACTTCCTCAATAAGACTCCAAAAGCTCAGGATATTAAAACAAAAATTAATAAGTGGGGCAGCATTAACCAAAAAAGTTTCTGATCATCAAAGGAAACCATTGAGTCTAAAGAGGGAGCCTACAGAATGAGAGATCTTTCCCAGCTATTCCTTGGATACAGGACTGATATCTAGAATATACAAAGTACTTAAAAGACTTAACACTAAAAAAAAAAAAAAAAAAAACAAAAAACCAAAAAAAAAAAAAAAAAAAAAAAAAAAAAAAAAAAAAAAAAAAAAAAAAAAAAAAAAAAAAAAAAAAAAAAAAAAAAACACTAATAACCCAATCAAGAAATGGGCAATTGAACTACATAGATACTTCACAAAAGAAGACATGTGAAAGGCCAATACATACATGAAAAAAAGCTCAACATCACTAGCAATCAGGGAGATGCAAATCAAAACTGCACTGAGATAATATCTAACCCCAATTCAAATGGAAATCACCAAAAAGTCAAACAACAATAAGTACCAGTGAGGATATTGAGAAATAGGGACTCTTCAACACTGTTGGTGGGATTGCAAATTAGTACAACTGTTATGGAGACCATGTGGAGATTCCTCAGAAAACTGGGAATGGATCTACCATGTGATCTAACTATATCTTTCCTGGGTATCTTTCCAAAGGTACTAAAATCAGAATATTATAGTAATACATGCTTATCCATCTTGATAGCAGCACAATTCATAACAGCCAAATTATGGAACCAACCTAGGTGTCCATCAACAGATGAATGAATCACAAAATTAAGAGATGGAATTCTACTCAACAATAAAGAGCAAAATTATGTCCCTTGCAGGAATATGAACGAATGTGGAAAACATCATGTGAAGTGAGATTAGCCAGTCACAGAAAGTGAAGGAGCATGTGTTTTCTCTCATATGTGGAAGTTAGAGAGTAATTAGGATACCAGATGGACTTCAGATAATGGAGGAGAAATTCCAGTGGAGCCAGGGAAGGGATTTTGGGGAGGGAGGGAGGATTAATGAAGGAAACGCTTCCACTGACAATATGAACATGTGTGAGAATACCAATGTCAGTATCAGCACCCTCTATGGGGGAGGGTGGAGAGGAGAGGGAGCCGGGAAACCCTACCAAGTGCTTGTGCATGCATGTCACCATCACTGTGAACTGCATTATGATGTGATACTATAATGCACTGATAAAAGTATAGGGAAATAAAATATTAAACCCACAAAATATATATGCATAAATAGCTTGCCCCCCAAAAATCAACAAAAAAGGGGTACTCACTTCAGTGTACACAGTCATTAATGGAAGAATAGATACATACAGTGTAGTATCTATATATTGGATTATTTTCAGCAGACAAATAAAATAAGACATAATATAATATAATGAAAGATGAATCTTACCAATAGCATATTAAGTGAAAGAGTTCCAAATAACTAGATATTGCATGATGTCTTTATATAAGGTAAAGATATTGAAATATAATTAAAATTAGACTTGCCAGGCATGGTGCTGCATGCTTGTAATTCCAGTACTTGGGAAGCTGAGACAGGAAGACTGCAGATCCTCATGTTAAGACCAGCCTCAGCAACTTAGTGAGACTGTTTCCAATTACAAAACAAAAACATAGGACTATGGGTGGAGCTCTAGATAGAATGCCTTTCAGTTCAATTCCCAGCACCACACACACACACACACACACACACACACACACATATATATGACTTATGGAATACATATCAATTCAATAAAACTGTATTAAAGGTCAGATAAAGAAATGGCAAATAAGCGATTGTGTATTATAAGTTGTCTTTGCAGTACATGTTACATTATTAAAAGTAGATGATGAATTAACTAATAATGCAAAAATGTTATGGTTAACCTAATTTGTGAACCTGAGCACTTAAAAATTAATAGGATACAAAATTACATTATACATAGTTTTAGAAAAGCATTCCCATGAACACGGAATAGGGTCCTTGACTTAGTCTTTCTATTTAAAAAGAGAAAGAAAAACAAGGCTTTTACTGTCAGCTCCATGTGAGACAGTCATAGGCCATTGCTGTGTAAAAGGTTAAAGGGAATTCTGTAAAACAAATATTTTCAGTTTTGTTCTTGTCTAAGGCCCCCCCCCCCATCACTCTAGTATGATCTCAGTTAAACTTTTAACTATTTAAACATGTGAATTCCAACCTTGATTCCCACTATTTACTAAGTATAATGGGCACATTCTCTTAAACTGAGGTTCCTCTTTTATCCAATAGGGATTGCAACATGGGGAATACTATCATTATAAAGGATGAACATGAAGTGAATCTGCAAAGAATGTTAATTATCATTAGTTTCATAGTTTACTTTTTTTCTGTATTTCAGAAAATAAAGTTTACATGAAAAATAATAAAAAGAAGTTGGATAAAGTATACTTAGAGAATTTTCCAGGCTAGAGAAATTTCTCTAGCATAGAGAGGTAACTGGAGATGAATATGATTATTTGTTTAAAATTTGTTTTAAAAATATTTTTAATAGGAATATCACAAAGCATCGAGCCATTTCGGTTGCTTGAGAGAGCACAACTATGTCAATATGATGGGATTACATGGGAACAAAACTGAGATCATAATTATAAAGAGTTTTTAAGTAGTCGTCCCAATTTAAAATGGTTTACTCTATGAAAGAATGTCCTGTAGAAAAATGCCACAACAAAAGTGAGATGAACTGAATCTAGATTTCAATCCTGGATAATAAATCACCCCAAATCTCATTTCTTATTTAATGAATAGTATAAAACAAAACAAAGAAACAGTGTAAAAATTAACAGAATCCCATTTTCTCAAATAAGGTTATGACTTCTTAGGGCTTGTGTGCACTGTGTTCGTTTCCTTGAAGGCTTAGATAACGTGAAACCACATATTTGGGAGCTTAGAAGAACAAATATTTATTCTCTCAAAAAATCGGAAGCCAGGTCTCAGAAACCAATGTCTCAGGGCTGAAATCAAAATGTTAGAAGGGCTCCCTCCAGAAATGCTGGGAGAGAATTTCCTCATTTCCTCTTCTAGCTTCAGGTAGCTGCTGAGGTTCCTTGACTGATGGCCAGCTGGCTCTGCATTCTGTCCCCTTGGTCACTGTCCTCTCCTTTAGTGATTCAAATGTCCCTCTGCCTCTCTCATATAAAAACATTTACCATGGCACTTGGAGTCCAAGTGGATCATTCAGGACATTAGCGCCATCTCAAGACCCTTCGCAAATCCCATCCTCCTAACTCTTCTTTGTCATAGGAAGTAACATTCACAGATTCTGTGTGTCAGGGTGGGCTGAGGGGTCATGGGGGGAAATAATTCAGTCTAGCACAGGTGCCTTCAATTTGAGAAAGTTGATTTGATCATATCTGCAGTAACTGCTCCAGCCAACAGTGTAGAAAGCAAATCTATTTATAGATCTGTTCACATGTCAGTATAATTTGGGCATATTCTTTAGGAAAGTCTTATGAGAAGTTAATGCTTCACATTTGAGTCAATACACTTGGTGATTAGCATAATCAAGATTAACCCGTATCTGGCATTAAAAATAGTGTAACGCTTTAGTTAATTAACATATGCTTAAAAGTTCTAGGTCTCTCCCCCATTTGGGCCCTGGCTAAGCTCAAATGTGCAAAGAGGAAGCTTTATTCATTTTCTTTTTCTTTTCCTTTTTTTTTAAGTACTGGGGATTGAACTCAGGGAAATTCTACCTCTGAACTATACCCTCAGCCTTATTTTTACTCTTTATTTTGAAACAGGGTCTCACTATGTTGCAGAGGGCTTCACTACATAGCTGAGGCTGGCTCTGAACCTACAATCCTCCTGTCTCAGCCTCTCAAGTACTGGGATTACAAGTATGTGCCACCATGCCCAGTTTGTTCATTTTCTTATAACTGGACTCGTTCCTTATATGTCCATGTTTTCCCTTATGGTAGATAAGTTTATCCTTGTTAGGTCACTGATGACTTACAGTTTGTGAGTAAATCTGGATCCATGAGTGGTGGCGCACACCTGCAATAGCAGTTCTTGGGAGGCTGGGACAGGTAGTTTACAAATTCAACACTAGCCTCAGAAAAGTAGAAAGACTCTCAGCAACCTAGCAAGACCATTTCCAAAACAAAATAAATAAATAAATAAATAAAAAGGGCTGGGGTGTAGTTAGGAAGTAAAATGCTCCTAGGCTCAATCCCCAGTACCACACACACACACACTCACACACAAGTAAATAATTTAGAAATCCCTAGAGTCCTTTCTAAAGATGGGCTATTTCTATTTTGCATCAAGTTGGAGGTGAGTCTCGTACTCCATTTTAATAGTCACCATGGTGTTGAGCTTGATTGTACTGCCCTCTCCATCACAGGTTGGCACACTATGAGCTCCAGCCCAAGGGCCTGGACACTCCAGTGTGCCTTGTCCTTATGTAGACTTCTTGGGTCTGTTTTCTTGCCCTCAACGATATCCATGCACTTTTTGGGGTGATATAAGTTGATTTTCAAGCAGTTAAGATGCATAGTTTCCTTTGAGGACTGGGGTTTCATTGTATATCTCCAGCAGCCTACAATATAATCCCATCTGCACTCATTATCTACTCAAATTTATTGGGGATTTCTATAATTACTTTGTCCCTGAGTCCAACCTCCTCTCACTTTGAGGTTTTTCTAGAGAGGGAGGATGTAGACTGACTATAGTTCAGAGTTTCTTCTTTGGGGAGAATAACGATGTCATCCTCTCTTCTTCATGATTTGCAATACACACGCAGGCTTAGCAGCTCTGGTTCATGGGCTAAATCCAACTCCATACCTGTTTTTGTAGGGTCCTAAAGTTAAGTTTTTAACCATAATTAAGTGGTCAATAATAAGATTAAAAGGAAAATATTTCCTAGCCCAAGAAAAGCAAATGCATTTTAAACTTCAGTGTTCATAACTGATGTTTTATAGGGACACAGCCACATTGGTTTATTTACATGTTGTCCATAGCTGTTTTCAAGACACAAGAGTTAAGTAGTTGTGACAAAGTGTAGCCCACAAAGGCTGGAATATTTACTGTCTAATCCTTTACCTGTAAGTGGTTTCTATAAATCCTCACTCAACTTTTTTTTTTTTTTTTTGTACCAGTAATTGAACCCAGGGGCAGTCTGCTTCCAAGCTTTACTCCTAGCCCTTTTTGTATTTTATTCTGAAGAGGACTCACTAAATTGCTGAGGATCTTGCTATATTACTGAGGCTAGCCTTGGACCTGCAATCCTCCTATCTCAGCCTTCCATGTACTGGGATTACAGGTGTGTTTCACCATTCCTGGCCCCTTTCCTCTTTGTATGTAAAGATGAAGTGTTGGAACTGATAAAACAAAGCAAACTTTTTTCTCTTAAGTGTCTGCCTCTCACAATTGAAAGCCTTGGTTTTCATGAATATTATCTCTATAATACATTAACAAAAAACTACAGAAGGGCTTAAAAAGACAAAAATGTGTTCTCATTCTTATTATTCATACCCTGAGGATAGTAGATAGAAAAAATCCTGTTTCTTCAATAGGAGATAAAGTTTAAGAATAAAATAAATTGAGAATTCATCGTGTAATATTGAAAATTACTTCACTTATACCTCAGAAGCAGAACTTGCATAGAGTTAAGAATAAATAATTAAAGCTAATTAACAGATTTGTTTTCCTAAACCTCTATAACCATCTAGTCATTTTCATATTCTTTAGAAGAAAGTTTTATCTGCATATGGTTATATTGAAGTGATAAATTAATAAACAAGATTAATATTATATTGCATTCAGTATGAGGATGAGTAGGTAATTCACATTAAAGCAATTTATTTGAAGGTTGTTCAAAAAGTGAACCTTTGTGAATACATTTGACAAAACTTAGTTTGAGCTTTGCAGAATCATACCTGCATGAAATGATAAAAAATTATGTTTAGGTTGGAACTACAAATGATAAAACTATTGTTCATTCTTCAATGAATTGGCAGACTTTCCATTAACAATTATAAAGCTCTTGCCAAGCTGACTAAAACCATCATCAAATTAAATCCTCAAGCCTAGACTAGAAAGCTCACAATCCTTTTAGTTTCTCCCTCAAGATTTTGAATTTTATTCAAATTGGCAGTCCACTAGTGTGTGTGTGTGTGTGTGTGTGTGTGTGTGTGTGTGTGTGTGTGTGTGAGAGAGAGAGAGAGAGAGAGAGAGAGGGGAAGAGCTCCATGGAGCACTTAATGATGGGATGCATTTGGAGAAATGTATCATTAGGTTATTTCACCATGACTTAAATATCATACAGTGTATTTATCAAACCAAGGTGATAGAGCCTACACACCTGGGCTATATTGTATGGGCTATTGTTGCTAGGATCAAACCTGTACAGCAGCTTTCTTCACTGAATTCCAAGGCAATTGTAGTACAACGGTACATGTTTGTACATCTCATCTCATCTAAACATAGAAAAATACAATAAAAATACTAAGAAATAAGAATTCCTCACCTCTTTTTAAAAGTTATGGAACCATCATTATCACATTTGTTGTCAGTTGTTGAATAAAACATTATGTGGATTATGACTGTGTGTGTGTGTGCGCGTGTGTGCATATGTATATATGGGTGTGTGCAAATGCCTATCTATACACACATAACCACCACATATTCAGCAAAACATGTACTTTCATACTAAGATCATGTATATAGCATATATGTATATGGTACATGTATGCACACGTTATATGGTATGTGCACGTATATTAATATGCACATCATATAAATCTATCTATAGATAAACGGTAGATTTATTTATGTATCATCATCTATAAAGGCAAAGAAACTCAACATTTAGGTTGCCTTTGACCAAAATAATGATTTGGATTTCTAAATGCCTAGCTAAAAAGTCTGGTGTCAATTTGGGTTTTCTGTAACTTGTTAAATATTGCCCTATAAACAGAAATAGCTTTACTTTTTTCAGATTTTGTATACACGTCTCATTAATCATCTAGCCTCAATTAGACACCTATAGAAACACTGAACTTATCATGCATTATAAATGTGACTTTTTTTTTTTTTTTTTTTGCGATACTGGGGATTGAACTCAGGGGCATTCTACCTCCGAGCTATACCCCCAGCCCTATTTTTTATTCTTTATTTTGAAACAGGGTCTCACTAAGTTGCGGAGTGCCTCACTAGGTAGCTGAGGCTGGCCGCGAACCCGGATCCTCCGGTCTCAGCCTCCCGAATGCTGGGATTACAAGCGTGCGCCACCACGCCCGGCTAAATGTGACTGTTTTAATATGACTTAAAAGATAGATTTTCAAGGGTGAATTAGCTGGAATTTTTTAGGCCCTACTATGTGGATGTCTTCAGTTATATTTTCCCAATAATTTGGATGCAGCTAGCAATATTTCTTCTATTCTTAGATATAAACATAAACTAAACTTTAAAAAATTAAGTGTTTTTTGAATAATAAGCAAGAGCAAAAAATTTTATACTAGTTAGAAAATCAGTGTTTAAATAGTTCAATAACATAGTAGTCATTCTTGTCATTATAAGTATTATAGTTTATCATGTTAACCTTTAGGAGGAGGGTATTTTAAGAGAATGAGAAAATTCTGTCTCAAGCTTCATTACAATATACATATATGTAATATGCTATTAAGGATTATATATGAAGATAGCAATTCTAGTCTTTAAAAACCACTTCATTATTACATATAGCAAAATTAATGATATGTGTGTATGTGCATTGTATGTGTATGTATTAATTTACATGAGTGTAAAATAGCACTAAGAAAGGTTATCTTTGGAAGAGATTTGGGTCTGTTTTCTACCTGTTGTCATCCTTAAACAATTGCTTCTTCTAAAATTCAATTTCATCACTTAAAATTCCAATCTCATAGGAGTTTTATGATTCAAAGTTATATCAAATACATATCACATATTTGAGGTTTAAAATTTAGTGTTTAGTGTTCCTCTTCTGAACATATATATATATATATATATATATATATATATATATACTTATTCTTTGTTATCTTTGTTTCTAAACATACTCATTACAGCTAAACAACCTGAGGATGTCTCATAGCAAAATAGACACAAATTGAGAGTAACAAAGACCAGAGATAGCCTAGAGTTGAACCTCTCATGCCACACAGAGACTCTGTTCATTCACAACCTTTCTGATGCTTGTTCATTCAGCTTCCGCTTTTCATGGCCCATCAACCAACAAGCTTCTCATCAATTTGAAAGAAGGCCATCTAATTTCAGATAGCTCTAATTACTTAGTATGTTTATCTAAAGAGAGAAAATACACATCTCTACATAACTTCATTCAACACATTATTTCATATAAATCATATACATCATTCCTTCGCTAAATTATCTCTTTTGTAGGTTCTACATAAGCTTCTTTGTCCTTTATATGAAAACAATTTCCATCTTCTTCCCCATTGGGGTTGTCATGACTCACTGAGCCAGTGACTACTCTAAGCACTTAATCTCTCTTTTATAGATCACATCAAGCCTTTGAAATTGGTGCCACTGCCACCTCCCCCACATGGTACTTTAGATAAAAGATGTGGAAACAAAACAAGAAATGTTTAGTAACTATGCCTAAATTACATAGCCAATATGAGGCCAAAAATTGGCAATCTGACTCCAGCTACTTAACCATTAGGCACTACAATAATGTGGATGGGCTCAATTTTATAAATGTTCTTTGTAATTATATAAAAGCTATATTCTTGATGTGATTTCACCAAGGGAAAGGACTTTGCTTGTTTTATCCTAATCACTTTAGTAGGGATTAAGAAATAATATAATTTTATTTTTCCTCTGTAAAACCAATCAAGAATACTAACTTGGGGAGATAAGGAGCTATAGTTCTTCTACAGAGTTTCCAAACTTATTTGGCTTAATCCTCCCATTCCTCCCCTTTTCATAAAAAAAAAAAAGTTACTGGGCACCCCTCTGGAAATCCACCTTTTAAAAGGGCATAAACAGAAAGATGCTGTGAAAAATTTGCCTTCTTTTATGTATCTATATTTCATTCCAGCTCCCTCCTCCCTGGGGGAAAAGGGGGCAGGCAGTACTGCCCAGTTTGGAACCGAAAAAGCATAAAATATTCCCCTTTTAAGACCAAAGGGATTTTTAAGAGCCACTTTTAAATCAGACAGGTTCTATATTTCTGAGAGAAGTAAGTAAAAATAGAAAATAAAAACTCTGTGTGTGTGTGTGTGTGTGTGTGTGTGTGTGTGTGTGTGTGTAGAATACTGATCTCCCTTTTTTTCTGCAATGTGAGATATGGGTCTTCTGCTAGAAAAGGAATTGGAAAATTTATAAAAGTTATGATGATAAGGAATTAAAAATAAAGGATTTAATTACTATACTAGTTTTGACTGCTTGGAAATGACTACCTTACAGATGTACTGAGAAGTCCTCCAGAATGGAATCTGGTATTGGCAGGAAGGAGTGCCATAATCAGCAGCAAGAAGCAACAGAACACATGCCCTATACATGTGGTTCCATACACCGTAACCTAATCTGGACCCATTTAAGTTTCTGTGAAGTCCTACAATGCTTAATTGCCACAGTGTTAGCAGGCGTGTGAAGAACACACCTCACATACTTAACATTCTGGACAGCATGGAAAGACCCACTGGTTATCCATCTTCTCCAAGAGATTTATTTCCACACTTCTCCCAACTCACTTTTCCATTATCCATCACCCCTGCAAAGTGTCTGCCTTCTCCTCACACACAGATACACTCTAAACAAATATCCTTTCTACTTTCTATTGGAAAAAAATTTTTTCACTAGAAATGAGTTCTGTCTATCTGGAGACTGTATGTTCCTTACCTTACATGAATATTGCTTCCCTTTGGACATTTGCCCCGTCACTTTTCTAAGAGAAACCTGACTTGAGTCCTCTCTGAGATTTCACCTGACCCCAATTAGAATGGCAATCGTTAAACACACAAACAAAAACAAATGCTGGCTTTCGTTTCTTTTTTTTTTTATTTTTTTATTTTATAATTATTCGTACATTGTCAGCAGGCATCTTTGTTAGGTACAAACTGAAAACGACATATGTGCCTACATTTCTCATTTGTCCCCTTCCCCCAATTCCCACCCCGCTCCCTCGCCCTCCCTCCCTCTCAGGTTCAATTTAGTGAGTAACCTTGATGTACATTAGGGTGTCCCTGCCGCCCCCCCCCCCCCCCCCCCCCCCCCGTCAATCCCTTTCGGTTAAATCAACTTCTTTGTTTATCGAGGGTCGCTCCTTTTCCGTCTGAAGACCCTCCTATGCCCCATCTTCTCCCTAGCATCCCCATATTAGGGAGAACATATGCTTCTTTTCTCTTTGTGACTGGCTAATCTCACTTAACATAATGTTTTCCAGTTGCATCCATTTCCCTGCAAAGAACATGATTTTGTTCTTCTTTATGGCTTAGTAAAATTCCATTGTGTACATTTCCCATAGTTTTGTAATCCACTCGTCTCTTGATGGACATCTTGACTGCTTCCATAGTTTGGCTATTGTGAATTGTGCAGCTATAAACATAGATACACATGCATTGGTCTGATATTTTGGTTTCTGATCTTTTGGGTAGATACCCAGAAGTGGTATTGCTGGATCATATGGTAGGCTCATTCCCATTTGTCTGAGGATCCTCCATACTGTTTTCTTTTTTTTTTTTTTTTTTTTTTTTTTTT
>PVLC010027591.1:0-21723 GCA_004027655.1 Graphiurus murinus
CCCCCCAGTCGGAAGCTCCCCATGTCTCTCCACTCTCCTCTCTCGCTCGCCTTTCAGAACTCAGCTTGCGCTTTAGTTCTTTTTTTTTTTTTTTTTTTTTCTGTACTGGGGGTTGAACTCAGGGGCATTCTACCTCCGAGCTACACCCCCAGCCCTATTTTTTATTCTTTATTTTGAAATAGGGTCTCACTAAGTTGTGGAGGGCCTCACTAGGTAGCTGAGGCTGGCCTCGAACCCCAATCCTCCGGTCTCAGCCTCCCGAATGCTGGGATTACAAGCGTGCGCCACCACGCCCGGCTGCGCTTTAGTTCTTAGCCAAAGCCTGGTCGGGCCTCCTGGAGCTCTTTGCGGGAACGCCGGCTCGGAGCCCTGGCCTCCTCTGCTGCCCACTGACCTTTCCCCTGGTGACGAGCACAGTCTGGCATACAGTGGCGCTCAATAAATGCAAATCACATGCAGGATGAGGGCTGCGGTGGGGCTCACTGGTAGAGCTTTGCCTAGGATGGCGAGGCCCTGGGTTTGATCCCCAGCATTGCAAAAAAAAAAAAAAACACCCCAAAAAAACAGAAACAAAAAAGCGCAGGACAAGAAGGTAAATGGAGGGGGAGGGGGAGGGGAGAGGGAGGGGGAGGATGCCCCTGAATGCAGATACCTGTGCAAGGTCAGGTAGCTCACCTGCACCAGAGCTAGGGTTCAAATCCAGAACTTTCCCCTGGCAACTATCCCTCCCACCAAGTCACACAATGGAGGCCAAAGGCCTTTGAACGGCCCCCCAGGTAGCGGGTGGCAGAGTGTGCCTCAGTATATTCTAAGGTGGGAAGTTGGCAAAGAGCTAGGCTGGATTAAATCGCGGGGTACTAGGGAGCCACTGCTGGTTCTAGAGCATCACCAGCTGTTCCAGCTTGTGCTGTAGGAGTGTCCTCAGGTATAACCTGCCCTGCAAAGGTGTTTTTGGGAGCCGGGGCCCCAGGCAGCTTGAACTTGCAGCCTGTTTGCACTGGTTCTCTGCTCTCTGGGCTCTGCCTAGCAAAGCAGCTGCTGTGGGCCTGTCTCCAGAGGGAGGCTGATAAGGCTTTTATTGAATTTATGACAATTCTAATCCCATTATGGGTGCCCTTTTGTCTGCAGCCTGCACCACAGCGAGTTTAATTACGGCCCAGGGAGATTTCCCCTTCCCAGAGGACCTTTCCTGCTCTTCCTGGTGGCTTCTCCCCAGTTGCTGGAGGAAGTTTGGGGGCCCCCGGGGCTGCACCGTGGAGGGAAAGGAGCGCTTCCCGGTCCTTGGGGTGGTGGGCTGCGGAGCACTAAGCAGGATTCCTGGCGATGCCTCGGGAGCGACTGTTAGGACCGCGCATGCGCGGCGCTGGGTGAGCGGTGTGCACCCTGCACAGCTGTTGCGTCTGCTGGGGTTCCCTGGGATAGGCGGGGTCCTGGGATAGTAGGAGGGAAGGGGAGCTCCGGGGCCTGCCAGGCGCTGGGTAGCAAAGGCTCTGAGAAAATGACTCTCAGCCGGGTGTGGTGACTCACACCTGTAAGTCCAGTACTTGGGAGGCTGAGACAGGAGGATTGCAGGTTTGAGGCCAGCCTCAGCAATTTAGAGAGGTCCTCAGTAAATTAGTGAGATTCTGTTTCAAAAATAAAAAACAGCCGGGCGTGGTGGCGCACACTTGTAATCCCAGCGTTTGGGAGGCTGAGGCTGGAGGATCCGGGTTCTCGGTCAGCCTCAGCTGCTTAGTGAGGCCCTCCGCAACTTAGTGAGACTCGGTTTCAAAATAAAGAATAAAAAATAGGGCTGGGGGTATTGCTTGGAGGTAGAATGTCCCTGAGTTCAATCCCCAGTACTGCAACAAAACAAAACAAAACAAAAAAACCCAAAAACTAGGCGTGGTGGCGTACGCTGGTAATCCCAGTACTTGGAGGCAGAGACAGGAGGATCGAAGGTTCACAGCCAGCCTCAGCTACTTAGTGAGGCCCTCCGCAACTTAGTGAGAGCCTGTTTCAAAATAAAGAATAAAAAATAGGGCTGGGGGTGTAGCTCAGAGGTAGAATGCCCGTGGGTTTAATGCCTAGTTTCCCCTCCCACACACACAAATAATAAAAAATAAAATAGGGCTGGGGGTGTAGCTGCGAGGTAGAATGCCCCTGGGTTCAATCCACAGCACCAAAAAAAAAAAAAAAAAAAAAAAAAAAAAAAAAAAAAAAAAAAAAAAAAAAAAAAAAAAAAAAAAAAAAAAAAAAAAAAAAAAAAAAAAAAAAAAAAGAAAAGAAAAAAGAAAAAAGAAAGAAAACAGCTGTCTTGGTGTGGTCCCAAGACTCCAGGAGTCCATTCGCCTCCCTGGGATGCTCCCACTCAGCTGGGGAGTCAGGGGCAGGTGTGGAGTTGAGGCAGGATGTTGGGCCTGGGTGGAGGCTGAGCAAAGAGGCTCAGTGTGTAGCACCAGGCTTGGCCTCCCTGAGGCCTGTGCCCAGGTGAAGGAAAGGGACTCAAGCCCGGCTAGAGCCCAGGGCCTGACGGGAAAGTCGGGGCGGTGGGAGGGCACGGCAGCGTCGGCCTGCGCCCAGGGAGAGCTAAGGCGGCCTCGGGCTTGCAGAGACGCCGCCTCCGGCCTCAGTCCTGCCCTCTGTGACGTGGGCACGAGAGCGAGGCCGCCCCGCCCCACGGGCACGGGGTCCAAGGGGCCGGGGGGACGCAGGGGGAGGGGGCATAGCCTGGCTCTGGGCCTGAGTCTCCTCATCTGTAAGCAATGGCTTAGAACCCGCTGGCCTCCACGAATCCGCCCAGCTCAGACGCCAAAGGGCTGCCAGGTAAGCAGGCCGGCTTCCTGGAGGAGCTATAAAGTATTAATCGATCAATAAATAGTAAAAAATAAAAAGGGTCCTAAGTTCAATCCCCAATAACTCCCCCTCCCATTAGATTTTTATTGCTTGTGTCTTTTTTTTTGAGGGGGGAGGGAGGTATTGGAGATTGAACACGGGACATTCTACCCCTGAGCTACACCTCCAGCCCTTTTTATTTTTTTATTTTTATTTTTATTTATTTATTTTTTGCGGTACTGGGGATTGAACTCAGGGGCATTCTACCTCCGAGCTACACCCCCAGCCCTATTTTTTATTCTTTATTTTGAAACCAGGTCTCACTAAGTTGCAGTGCCTCACTAGGTAGCTGAGGCTGGCCTTGAACCCGGATCTTCCGGTCTCAGCCTCCCGAATGCTGGGATTACAAGCATGCGCCACCACACCCGGCTGCCTTTTTATTTTTTTATTTTGAAACAAACAGGGTCTTGCTAAGTTGGTGAAGGTCCTTCTAAATTACTGGGGCTGGCCTCAAATCTGTGATCCTCCTGTCTCAGCCTCCCAAGTACTGGGATTACAGGCATGTGCCACCACACCACACCTGGCTCTCTTGTGTCTTAAGAAGGTGGACGTGATATCCTGGCCTCTTTGCAGAAGTCTCTCCGGCCAGCCTGGACCTGCAGCATGGGGGAGGGGGCTGTCCTGTGTTGGGTGTGCGGTGTCAGCGGTGTGGACCACCCACAGGGAACTCTCCTTTCCGTTCCTGTTTCTGCCTCCTGGTCTCTGGGGCTAGACACCCTCTCCCCCTCCTCCCAGATGCTCATGATTGTAATTAAGTAGAAAAGGCTTTTACTCCATATAATCTTCTAGTTATGAATAATGAGGCTGGCTCATACATGAAAATTGCTTTTCTATTTCAGTTCTATGTGTGTGTGTGTGTGCGTGTGCATGTGTGTGTTTTGTTTGTTTTGTTTTTTTAAAAATACAAGGTATGAAACCAGGGCTCTTGGGTCATTTGCAAGTTATTAATTTCAAGCGGAGCCCTTAGCTGCTTATTAATGGTGAGCGTATCACAGCTGGATTAAACGGCGGGATATTAATTACCTGCAAGCTTCTGTCTGAGGAAGGGCTCGTTTCTCCGTTGGCAGGTGTTCTGGGTGGTGCGTGAGAAAGCGGGTCCTGAGGAGTCTCAGGACTGAACTGGGGTCCCGAGGATTGGCACCCAGACCCTGTTCCCAGAGTCTTGGGACGTGGGGACAGCGGGCTGGATAGACCAGGGCGCTGAGTGAAGGGTCTTCACACTGACACACTGGACACTGTCACCTGTACACACACCAGTTGATGGCTATGCTAATTACCTGATTTGATTATTCTATAAGGTATACACCTGTCACATCATCACAATGGACCCCACAGACCTGTACAACTTTTTATTTATTTATTTTTTTGCGATACTGGGGATGGGACCCAGGGGCATTCTACCTCCGAGCTACAGCCTCAGCCCTATTTTTTATTCTTTATTTGGAAACAGGGTCTCACTAAATTGCGGAGTGCCTCACTAAGCAGCTGAGGCTGGCCGAGAACCTGGATCCTCCAGTTTCAGCCTCCCAAATGCTGGGATTACAAGTGTTCGCCACCACGCCCGGCTTCCTTTCTTTTATTATTATTATTTTGAAACAAGTTTTCGCTAAGTTGCTGAGGCTGTCCTCAAACCTGCAATCTTCCTGTGTCAGCCTCCCGAGTACGGGGATTACAGGTGTGCGCCACCATGCCTGACTTGTGTACAATTATTAAACATAAAAAAGAAGCCGGGCGTGGTGGCACACGCTTGTAATCCCTGCATTCAGGAGGCTGAGACCGGAGGATCCGGGTTCACGGCCAGCCTCAGCTACCTAGTGAGGCACTCTGCAACTTAGTGAGACCTGGTTTCAAAATAAAGAATAAAAAATAGGGCTGGGGGTATAGCTCGGAGGTAGAATGCCCCTGAGTTCAATCCCCAGTACCGCAAAAAACCCAAAAAAAACAAAAAACATAAAAACGAAAGCCAGGCACCAATGGGGTCCAGAGGCACTTCCGGCCCCCAGGACGGGACCCACCCCCGGCCTTCACCTCCCTGAGGACAGGCTCAGCAGAATGGGGTTGATGAGTCTGGCGTTTCTGTACATCTGTCATTTCCTGTCCGTTTTGACTGTATCGACATCTCCCTATTCTGTCATTTACTTGCTATTTTTATTTCCATTGACTCACTTTTAAGAAACGGAAATTTGGTTTAAAGGGAAACTCTATATCACAGCCGTAAGTGGGGGACCAGCATCCCAGGCCATAAATTCGAAGCAACATAAAAATGAATACATGACTATTAAAATAAAAAACGCCCGATCGTGCACCTCCGGAAAGCTACTCCCGCCTGGGCAGGGCAGCGCTCGCCGGCCGTGGGGACCCAAGCGGGTGGAGAGAGGGCGTCCTCATCTTGTGACCCGCAGCCTCGGGAGGCAGGCGAGGCTGGGGCAGGTGGCCGGCCTGGCCCTGGGGACCAGCGCCCTGCAGGGGAAAGGCAGAACTGGGGAGTTTCTGTGTATTTTGAAGAGCATTTAAATGATATGCAAATTCCACACCGGTCAGCGTTTGTTCCCTGGGGTGCATTGCCTTCCTTCCAACCCGTTCCCAAGATTCACAGCGAGAGCCCGGGGACTGTGCAGAGAGCACTGGGCTGGGAGTCAGGATGAGGCAGTGAGAGTCTGCGGCTACATTGCTGTGTGACCTCGGACAGACCCCTGGGCCTCTCTGGACCCCTGGTTCTTGGTGTATAGAGGAGGTAGTTGAACAAGATGGATCTGGAGGCCCTCTGATGGTTAGTTTATGTGTCAGCTTGGCTGGGTGATGGTATTCAGAAATATGGTTAAATATTCTTCTGGGTATTTCTGGGAGGTTATTTTTAGACGAGATTAACATTTGTTTGTTTCTTTGTTTATTTATTTACTTTTTGTGCTACTGAGGATTGAGCCCAAAGGCATTCTACCTCCAAGCTATACCCCCAGCCCTTTTTAAAACAATTTTTTTTTGGAACAGGGTCTTGCTAGGTTGTACAGGGTCTCAGTAAGTTGCTGAGGCTATCCTCAAATCTGTGATCCTCTTGTCTCAGCCTCTCAAGTACTGACTAGGGTTACAGGCATGCGCCATCACACCCGGGGAGGTTAATGTTTAAATCTGCCGAGTTTGAGTAAAGCAGATTGTCTTTCATAGTGTGGGTGGGCCTAGTTTTTTTGCATTACTGGGGATTGAACTCAGACATTCTACCTCCGAGCTATACCTCCAGCCATATTTTTTATTCTTTATTTTGAAACAGGGTCTCACTAAGTTGCAGAGGGCCTCACTAGGTAGCCGAGGCTGGCCGCAAACCTGCGATCCTCCTGTCTCAGCCTCCCAAGTACTGGGATTACAAGCGTGCGCCACCTGCCACGCCCGGCTAGCGCAACCTTTTCAAGGCAGGATGGGACCCCACCTTGTCCCTGCCCACACCTCTCTGGGCTCCGGGGACTGTCCTCCAGGGCCTCCCGCCCCATCTGACTCTCTTTCTCCACCTTGCTCCAGCCGCTCTGAAACTTCTGTCTCGAGAGCTCTGGTCTTGCCAGCTGTGGTGGCGCACGCTTGTAATCCCAGCATTTGGGAGGCTGAGACAGGAGGATCGCAGGCTCACAGCCAGCCTCAGCTACTTAGTGAGGCCCATGGCAACTTAGTGAGACCCTGTTTCAAAATAAAGAATAAAAGATAGGGCTGGGGGTGTAGCTCGGAGGTAGAATGTCCCAGGGTTCAATCCTCAGTACTGCCCAAAAAAAAAAAAAAAAAGTTCTAGTCTCAACTCTTGTTTTGTTTTTACTACTTTCTTTTTATTTATTTATTTTTTGGTGGGGGTTGAATCCGGTGGTGCAATACACCTCCAAACATTTTCATTTTTAAATTTTGAAACAGGGTCTTGCTAAGTTGCCAAGGCTGGTCTCCAATCTTCAATCCTCCTGTCTCAGCCTCCCACGTCCTGGGATTACAGGTGTGTGCCACCACACCCAGCTGTTTTTTAATTTTTTATTATTGTTAATTTTTTATTACAGACTCTTAGGAAAGATAACATAAGAATGAGTCTGGCCTGTACCCATCAACCAGACCCAGTAGAGATTAGGGCATGCCCATGGATCTTGCATTGGATCGCTGTATTGGAAAGTGAAACCCAGACGTCCCGGCAGTCATCCCATCGGTGCTGTTTTTTTTTTTTTTTTTTGCGGCACTGGGGGTTGAACTCAGGGGCGTTCTACCTCCGAGCTATACCCCCAGCCCTATTTTTTATTCTTTATTTTGAAACCGAGTCTCACTAAGTTGCAGAGTGCCTCACTAGGTAGCTGAGGCTGGCCGCGAACCCGGATCCTCCGGTCTCAGCCTCCCGAATGCTGGGATTACAAGCGTGCGCCACCACGCCCGGCTCCATCAGTGCTGTTTTAACAATACCTCTAAAAGATAAAACCTCGTCCCCAGAGCAGAGCCACACCTGAGAAACAATCCCTACCCCCTCAGTCGCCAGCATCTACTCCCTGCTCAAATTTCACCCCCTGTAAGCCCACACATTGTTTTTAATGGCAATGTTTCAATTTACTTTTATTGAGTTCTTACTCGGATCGCCATGGGTTCCTGCCTCCCTCCGGAGGTATGGCTTCCTCTTTCAGCTCAGTATTGTTTTATTCTGCCCTTGATTATGGCTTCTTCCCCACCGGTTCTACTTTCTTTGAGAAGATGCATTATATTTAGGTTAAAATCTTAACAACTTGAATCCTTGCTCTTTCCTCTCTTGGTTTTTCTTCCTGATTTTTTTTGTTTCCTTCTCAGTAGACTGGGAGGACTTTTTCTAGAGTTTTCTCCTCCTCCTCCTTCTCCTCCTCCTCCTCCTCCTCCTCCTTCTTTTCCTCCTCCTCCTTCTTCCTCTTCCTCCTTCTCTTTTTCCTCCTCCCCCTTCTTCCTTTTCCTCCTCCTTCTCCTCCTCCTCCTCCTTCTCCTCTTCCTCCTCTTCCTTCTCTCTTCCTCCTCCTTCTTGGTACTAGGGATTTTTTTTAATATACTAGGGATTGAACCCAGAGGAATTCTATCTCCAAGCTACACCCCCAGCCTTTTTATATTTTTTATATTTGAAACAGGGTCTCACTAGGTTGCTGAGACTGGCCTCCAACCTGTGATCTTCCTGTCTCAGCCTCCCAAGTCCTGGGATTACAGGCATGCGCCACTATGCCTGGTTAGTTTGGATTTTCTATAGTGACCGGTCTGCAATACAAGCCATCTTTAACTTCTGATGACCCAACTGACATTTCTAGACTTTATGATGGTACAGCAGCAACATGTATTCAGTAGAAAGAGTACTTTGAATCTTGATCCTTCCCTGGGCTGGTGACGTGTGGTCTGATCCGCTCTCTTGATGCTGGGCGGCCGTGGCTCCCAGCTGGCCATGCGATCTCCTGGTTAAACAGCCCACACTGCATGTCCTGCATTACTAGCATTCTTGGACACAGGTATTCAGTTCATTGCATGAGATATTCAACATTTTATTATAAAATGGGCTTTGAGTTAGAGGATTTTGCCCACCTGTGTGCTAATGTCAGTGTTCAGAGCAAATTCAAAGTAGGCTGGGCTGAGCCATGGGGTTCAGTAGGTTGGATGTATTGAACACATTTTTCGACTTAAAGTGGTTCCAATTTACAAGCTACAAGCAGCGGCGCAGGCCTTTAAGTCCAGGCCTTTAATCTGGGAGGTGGAGACAGGAGGATTGGAGGTTCTGGGGCAGCCTTAGCAACTTAGACGCTCAGCAATTTAGTGTGACCCTGTCTCAAAATAAAAAGGGCTGGAGATGCAGCTCAGTGGTAGGACGCCTCTGGGTTTAGTCTCCAGGACCACAAAAATTGTTTCCAATTTATTTATTTATTTTTGTGGTATTAGGGATGGAACCCAGGGGAATTCTACCTCCGAGCTACATCCCCAACCCTAATTTTTATTCTTTATTTTGAAGCAGGGTCTCACTAAGTTACAGAGGGCCTCACTAAGTAGCTGAGACTGGCCTCGAACCTGGATCCTCCTGTCTTAGCTTCCCAAGTACTGGGATTACAAGTATGCACCATCACACCTGGCTTGTTTCCAATTTATGATGGTTTATCAAGATGGATCTCCATCATAAGCAGGGAGCAACTGTATTCCCTCTCATCTGACCCTTGATTATAAATCTTTTAATAGTTTGCTTTTTTTTGCATAATTTGAACATTGCAATTTCTTGCGCTCTCTCTCCCTCTCTTTCTCTCATACTGGAGATTGGGCACTCTACTACTGAGCTACACCCCCACCATGCATGAATTTATTCATTAAATACTGAAGGAGCGCCTGCTCTGGGGCAGGTAAGGCGGTTAGATTACCCCAGTGTGCCCAGAACGCTCCTGAGCACAACCTGGGAATGACCTCGTCCACTTAGCCAAGAGCTAAGCTTGGGGCAATGAGGGGCAGGAGAATCCAGACAAAGTCCCCACACTGCAGGAGCTTCCAGAGTGGGGAGAGAAAGTAATGATCACAGAGCCAGGGTGAGACGCAGAGAATAACTAACACGGGGTCAGTGGCAGATCCCACGGTGGTGCAGGGACAGGTTTTTTTTTTTTGCAGCCTGATGGTGTAGAGGTCAGATGTACAGTTTCTTTGTGTGTGTGTGTGTGTGTGTGTGTGTGTGTGTGTGTGTGTGAGAGAGATACTGGGGATTGAACCCAGGAGCATTCTACCTCCAAGCCATAGCCCCAGACCTACTTTATTTTTATTTGGGAACAAGGTCTCACTAGGTTGCTGAGGGTGTCTCACTAAGTTGCTAAGGCTGGCCTTGAACCTACAATCTTCTGTCTCAGCCTCCCAAGTACTGGGATGACAGGTGTGCCCTTCTGCTCCAGCGCCAGGCTGAGGACACCTTCCTGAGGCCGAGTGCAGAGCGCCCACGCTGCCCCGGCCTTCCGCATGGCGCTGGTCCTTGGTGCTGCAAGCCGGCAGCCGTGCAGCCCTGTCCAGCTCAAACCCACAGCCGGCAGCCATCAGGGAAGCAGGGCGGCTTCCCCCCTGGATTTCTCCCCTTTTTCTCTGTTGAATTGAGAAGGGGAGGCCATAAACATGGCAGGTTCATTAACTAGAAAACCCACTCCAAGCCACACAAATGGAATTCAACCGACTGGCAAAGTAACATTTTTATTGCTTCGCTCTTCATGGGGGAGAGGAAGGTCCTGGTGTCTGTCCTGGGACGGCTCTGTGCATCTCTCTGCTGTGAGTATTGCTGGCGGCCCCTGCTGGCCTTGGTCTGATCTTGGTGGTTCCAGGATGGTTGGCAAGCGGGACGGGGGAGCCAAGGCCCAGAGAGCTTCCATCCGTCCGTCATCCCAGGTCACGGAAGAGCCATTGGTTCGTATGAGCTTTTCAGACTCCTGCAAAAAAAAAAGATCCGAGACTTTAAAATATTTATGGGCCACCAAATGGGAAAAGAAAACTGCGAAATCGAAATTAATAAATGTTAAATGTCTACAAAATGTAACGTTAGGTCAACCGCATTAATTACTACATTTGGTATTCATAAATGTGTCATTACGGGGGAAAGCAATTTGTCAGCTCCGCTGGCTCACTTGGTAGGAATTCCCGAGCAGGCAGGAGAGAGGAGGGCAGGCACAGCCAGGCCCAATTAAACCAGCATCCGGGAGCCCCAGAGTTCCAGGAGGAAAGTTACAGAAACCCTTTAAAACATCATCGGCAAAAATCTTATCATGGATGTGGGTTATGGGCCCACTTTGCTCTGATAGCGGGGAGGCCTTTGAAAGTTTTTTGTCTTGGGCCTGGCCAGGTCCAGCACTGCCCTGGCCCTTGGGATTTCCCACAGAGTCTTTTTCTGGCACCTTCTCCATTGTGATGTCCACCATGGCTGCCTGGAAGAAGCCAGTGGGGGTCTCTTGCCCCCCAGGTTCAGTCAACAAGGTCCCTATCCAGAGTGGGCCACCAGCTCCCCTTTAAGAACAACTTCTTGGCCAGGCTCAGTGGCACATACCTGTAATCCTAGCACGTGGGAGGCTGAGACAGGAGGATCACTCCTTCAAGGCTAGCCTGAGCAATTTAGCAAGACTCTCAGCAACTTAGCAAGACCCAGCTTCAAAATGAAGAGGATGGGGGTTGTAGCTCAGAGGTAGAATACCCCTGGGTTCAACCCCCAGTACAAAAGGAAAGAAAAGAAAAATAATGAAAAAGGGTGAAGTCGACACACGTTGACGTTCCTCCTGCACTTACCAGGCGCCACGCGTGTCCTGAGCCAGGGTTACCCCACTCGATCCTCACAACGGCCCTTTGAGGGCGGCTTCTATTTACTACCCCACTTTACAGATGGGGAAGTGGAGGTCCAGCTGCAGGCCCCCAGGCAGCAGGCAGCAGAGCTGGACTCTGGAGACGGAGCCCCTAACCACTGGGCAACCGGCCCCCACTCCGGCACGCTGGCCATTAACACTGGGGCGCCAGGGATCCTTGGGGACTTCACCCCTGGGACAGCCACCCTTCCTCTCGGGCCCCTAGCTTCCCAAAACGGGGTTCCACGTGCTCCCTGTCTGTCCTCCGCAGGTTGTTGGCCTGCCAGTCCTCCAAACCAGGCCCTGACATGCACCCGGCTGCCCACCAGCCCCCGCCAGGCAGAGCCAGGAATGAGGGGTGAGGAGCAGAAGCCCGGGGGTGATGGCCAGCTGGGGAAGCTCTGGCAGAACAAAGGACCTGTCCCTGCAAATGTTGGCAGCAGGGTCACCGTCATGACCCTCCTCCTGCTGAGGTCCTGGCCCTGCCCTGCTTGATGGACTCAGGGTCAGTGTCAGCTAGCCACCCTGCTCCAGGCAGGAAGTGAGGGATCCTGGCTCTTCCTGCTTTACAATCACTTCCCAGCTTAAACTTGTACCCTCAAAGTCGGTGTGAAAGTGGAAGAGAGATGGGGAGGAAGATAGATGTGGTATCTTCATCTTCTGCTTGCCTCTCATTGGCCAGAACCCGACCAGATGGCCCCAACTCATCTGCAAAAGGCCACTGGGAAATGTAGTTCTCCCGCATGCCCAGGGAAAGGAAAGGGCCTGGGTGAGCACCTCGCTGCCCTGCAGTGCTCACCTTCTGAGCCCTCGCCCCAGAGAGGACAGGGACCTCGTGGCCATGTTCCAAGTACCTGTCACGTTGCCTGGTGTGCATTAGGCTAAGTCATACGTCTCAAACTGAGTGAATGCATGGACAGAGGCCTTCCACTTTGGCCCTGGGTGCCGAGTTTGGGTGCATGCTCCTGGGGCTGAGCAAATCTTGCTGCTGGTCAGTATGGGGAGGGGTGGGTCTCATAGAAGATGGAGTTCAAGTTCCACCCCTCCTTTGCTGACCCACTGGAGGCTTCGTCCCAGCTGTGTTGGGGGTGTGACTGGCATGGCCGCCATGTTGGTGGGTGCCCATGCTCCCCAGGACTTGGGGGTTGATTCCCAGGTGTTTGCAGCAAGCAACCTGGGTGCGTGGAGGTGAGTGCCGGCCGAGGGACGTGGGTGGCACCAAGAGCATCTGTCACATGAGGAGATAGTTGCAGGGGGCTTTGGGGGGATGGCTCCTGGGGTGCAAGGGTATAGAGAGAGGAAGGGATCTCGGTGAACTGATGCAGGACAAGTATCCATTCACCCTGGCCCCTGACATAGAAGTCCCAAAGCTGCTGAGACTCCAAGAGAGACCCACCCTCAACACGTCCTCTGGCCTTGGCTTTTGGAAACACCAGGAGTCTGACTTGACTTCCAGGTGAGAAGTCACTCTCCGGGTCAGGAAGTTGACCCAGCCTGAGTTGGGCAGATGTGGGTGCTCCGGGGACTTTGGAGGTGTCCACCAGCCCTCCTTGGCTTGGGAGCCCCCTCTCCCCAATCCACCACAAACCCCACCAGTGTCCCTTCTAGCTCATCGTGTCCCCTAAGCTGTGATCCTGGGGCCTCTGGCGGAGCTAGGGAGCCAGGATGAGTACATTGGAAGAAAACTGAAGAGAGGAAGATGAGAGAGAGAGTAAGTTTCAGGGGCTTGGAGAGAATCCGGCTGCAAACAGGCCACAAATTAGGCAGCGGGGAGATACCCAATAGATTCTCCATTCATCTGGAAACAAATAGAAGGTTTTTTTTTTTTTTTTTTTTTTTTTCGGTATTAGGGAATGAACTCAGGGACATTCTACTTTCGAGCTATACTATTTTTATTCTTTATTTTGAAACAGGGTCTCAGTAAGTTGCGGAGTGCCTCACTAGGTAGCTGAGGCTGGCCGCGAACCCGTATCCTCCAGTCTCAGCCTCCCAAATGCTGGGATTACAAGCGTGCGCCACCACACCCGGCTAAATAGAAGGTTTTAAAGCATCTTTCCTTTTATAAATGTGAATGCTAAAAATCAACATAAAGATAACAGTTGCAGGGCTTCTATTATTATTATTATTATCATTATCATTATTATTATTATTATTGGGATTGAACCCAGGGGCATTCTACCTCCAAGCTACATCCAGCCATATTTTTTATTCTTTATTTTCAAACAGGGTCTCACTAAGTTGCAGAGGGCCTCACTAAGTAGCTGAGGCTGACTGTGAACCTGCGATCCTCCTGTCTCGGCCTCACAAGTACTGGGATGACAAGCATGTGCCACCACGCCCGGCTATGGTGAGCACTTTCTGAAAAAAACATTTTTTAAAAATTTAATCCCCTTGCCTCTCCAGTGGCTTGTCCGGACAAGTCACCTCCTTCTAGTAATCGGGGCTGACGGGGCTGCGGCAGGGTACTTCTCTCTTCTCTGTAACTGATTCTCAGGGTCACTCGGTTGATGTCTTTTTATCCCAATAACTGTAAGTCGCAGAGGAACAAAATTAGTGTCCCTTTTCCTCACCATTGTGTCTTTATTTTATTTTTCAGTACTAGGGATGGAACCCAGGGGCATTCTACCACTGAGCTACACCCCCAGCCCTATTTTTTATTCTTTATTTTGAAACAGGGTCTCACTAAGTTGTGGAGGGCCTCACTAAGTAGCTGAGGCTGGCCAGGAACCTGCGATCCTCCTGTCCCAGCCTTCCAAGTACTGCGATTACAAGTGTGTGCCCTTATACCTGGCTTGGTACTGGGGATTGGACATAGGGCATTCTACCTCTGAGCTACACCCTCAGCCTTATTTTATTTTGAAACAGGGTCTCACTAAGTTGCTGAGGGTCTTGCTATGGTGCCAAGACTGGTCTTGAACTTGCAGCCTTCCAAGTACTGGGATTACAGGTGTGCACTGCTGTGCCTGGCTGCACAGTTGCATCTTAACTGCTCCCATGTCAGGACTCAATTCATATTTTGTTGAATAAATGAATAAATGAACCAAAGGTTCAGTGTCTCTAGGACTCCAGCAGCTTCCCTAGGGCCTGGGAGTGGTGTTTGTCCTGCAAGACTTAGAGTTCAAGTTGAACCTGCATTAAACTTGGAAGATGGGGCTGGAGAACCTTGGTGTACAGCTGCTGCAGCTTCCTTCTTTTGAAAGTCAGTTATATTCTGAGTATTAATTACTATGTAACAAACCACCCCAAACTTCCTACCTTACAACAACGTGTGTGTGTGTGTGTGTGTGTGTGTGTGTGTGTGTGTATGTGTGTGTGTGTGTATGTTACCAGGGATTGAACCCAAGGGTATTCTGCTTCTGAGTTATACCCCCAGCCTTTTTTATTTTATTATTTTGTTTTATTTTTTTGAAACAGGGTCTTGCTAAGTTGCTGTGGGTCTCACTAAATTGTCGAGGCTGCCCTCAATCCTGCAATACTCCTGTCTCAGCCTCCCAAGTACTGGTGTTTTTACAGGCTTGTGCCACCATGCCCAGCTAAGAACTTGTTCCCAACTCCCCCTTCCTGGCTGGGTGGAGCTTTCTTGGGATCCTCTGTTGTTACAGTCATGCTGGCTGGGGCTGGAGCCATGTGAAGCTTAACAGGGCTAATGCCCAAGAATGCTCCCTCTCCAACACATCTGGGATCTGGTCTGAGATAGCCAGAGCCACTGGGCTGCAGGCCTCTCTGTGTGGCTAGCATGGGCTTCCTCACAGTGTGTGTGTGTGTGTGTGTGTGTGTGTGTGTGTGTGTGTGTGTGTGTGTGTTCATTCGACTTTTTAAAGGGAGGCAGGCTTCCCCCAGAGCCACATTCTAAGATTCCTGGGTGGAAATTACAAGGTTTCTTGTGATCTAGCCTTGGAAGTCATGCTGCACCACTTTCAGCACATTCTTTTGGCCAAAAGCAAGTGGTGGCGCATGCTTGTAATCCCAGTACTTGGGAGGCTGAGACCGGAGGATCCAGGTTCGTGGCCAGCCTCAGCTACTTAGTGAGGCCCTCTGCAACTTAGTGAGGCCTTGTTTCAAAATAAAGACTGAAAAATAGGGCTGGGGGTGTAGCTCAGAGGTAGAATGCTCCTGGGTTCAATCCCCAGTACTGCAAAAAAAAAAAAAAAAAAAAAAGAAAATCAAGTCACAGGGACCCTGTATGCCCTGACAAGGGTAGGGGAGCCCAGGAGCATGCAGAGATCAGGAGCATGGTCCGTGGAGGGTCAGCTCTGGAGACCAGCTCCTCCAGGGCCAGAGATACGCTGTGGTGTAGTCGACAGGTCTCCGTGCTGGGAGTCACAAGACTTCGGTCCCCGTCCTGGCCTTGATGGTCAACTCTGGCCTTTTTTTTTTTTTTTTCGGTACTAGAGATTGAACACAGAGGCATTCTACCTCTGAGCTACACCCCCAGGCACATTTTATTTTTAATTTTGAAAGAGGGTCTGTTTAAGTTGCAGAGGGCCTTACTAAGTAGCTGAGGCTGGTCTCAAACCTGCAATCCTCCAAGTACTGGGATTATAGGTGTGCGCCACCACGCCCGGCTGATGGTCTCCTTTGGACAAGTCTGTTGACCTTTCTGGGTCTCAGCATCCCACAGTACAAAAAGGAAAGATGGTCTTGAAGGCTCCGCGACACTGGACGACCAGGGCTTGGCACCTGGAGCACGAGGCTGGCCCTGCCCTCCAGCCTGGGCCTCTGGTGCCGCAGGGCCGGTCGCCCACCTCCAGCCCCGGAGTCTGCCCCCCCTGAGGCTCCTGCTCAGGAGAACTGAGGCCCCGAGGCTCCCAGCCCTGAGCTTTGAGAAGAGAACTCGCCTTCCCTGGCTGCCGCTGGGGACATTACTCACAGGTTCATTACTGTTTAATTTAATCACCAAATGTCACCCGAATGCCATTTATTCTGCCTTCTCGCCAGAGATTTACCTATTTATTTTACATTTCAAATGAACTGCTCATTATTCTGTCATTCGGGGCTTTATTTTGTAATTCATCTGGTGAGTTCCGACAGGTCGAAAACGCTGCCTATTGAGCACCGTACCTTTTGGACATCCTCTAGGGGGGTTGCCTCCCTCAAAGGAGCTCCACAGACTCCCGAGCTGGCCCCAGACGCTCCGCTGGTCTCAGGTGTAATTGAAAGAGAGAACGAGAGGACAGAGATTCAAAGTTCTGCTCCTCTTTAGCCAGGCACAGCGGCGCATGCCTGTAATCCCAGTACTCAGGAGGCTGAGACAGGAGGATCACAGGTTTGAGGCCAGCCTCAGCAACTCAGTGAGACCCTGTTTTCAAATATATATATATTTGAAATGTATATATTATATATATATATATATACATATATATGTGTATATATATGTGTGTGTGTATATATATATATATATATAATAGGACTGGGGGTGTGGCTTGGAGGTAGAATGCCCCTGGGTTCAATCCCCAGTACCACAAATAATAATAATGATAAAGCCAGGCATGGTGGCGTGCACTTATAATCCCAGTACATGGGAGGCTGAGACCAGAGGATCCAAGTTCAAGGCCAGCCTCAGATACTTAGTGAGGCACTCTGCAACTTAGTGAGACCCTGTTTCAAAATAAAGAATAAAAAATAGGGCTGGAGGTGTAGTTTAGAGGTAGAATGCCCCTGAGTTCAATCCCCAGTACTGCAAAAAAAATTTAATAATAATAATAATAATAATAATAATAATAATAATAATAATAATAATTCTGTTCTTTTTGCTTCCACAAGACTCAAACACGTGCACCCATGGCTGAGGCAGTTAAGGAGGGAAGATGGGGGCCGGGGTGGGCTGTGCCCTGAGTACACCTCCCTTCCCATTCTGACTTTGCCAGCCTGCACCCCCTCGGGCAGGGGCCTGACTATCCTCAGTTTTCTCACCTGTAAAATGGGAAAGTAAAGCCTGGCCTGGTGGTGCACACTTGTAATCCCAGTTGCTTGGGAGCTGAGACAGGAGGATCACAGGGGCCCTCCGCAACTTAGTGAGACCCTGTTTCAAAATAAAGAATAAAGAATAGGGCTGGGGCTGTAGCTTGGAGGTAGAATGCCCCTGGATTCAATCTCTAATACTGCAAAAAAAAAAAAGGGAAGGTAACAGGTATTAGCATGTATTGCATGACTCTGGACATCAAATGAACCAAGGTTTCCCCGGCACCGGGCACCACATCATTAGTGCTCTCTAAATTAGCAGGGAACTCATTTTACCTGGAACTCAAAGCAGGACCTGACAATCCAGGTGAATCCCCACCAAGAGGCAGAGGACACGGTTCTCAGTCTGGCAGGGTGGTGGCTGGCGTTATCCATTCAGCCTTGGCCTGGCGGGGCGGCCCCCAGCAGCCCTCCCAGGCGCCTTTGCGGAGCATGCAACTCTGGAGAAGCCATGATCTGGGGCCGATGGCACCTCACCCAGAACCACATCCCATGTCTATGTTCCAAAGCTTCCCAGGGGCACCAGGCAGCTTCGTGGCCTCCGCTGCAAGGCCAGAGAGCTCCGAGCCAGCCTCCCCAGCTGGGGTCCCGCCGCAGTCACTGGGGAGCCCCCACCCCAAGATTCCCACTGGGGTGCTCCCTGGGTACCCAAACAACCGCTTCCTGTGTGTCCTTCTCTGACCCAGAGCTTCCCCGGCCTTTTGGAGTCTTAAAAGAAATTTATTTGCTTTTCTAATTATGTGATCGATACCTGCACAATGTGGGAGACTTGGAAGAAAGACAGAGAAAAACCCACACTCAGGGAAACAGTAATCTGGCTCTCTGGAGAGTGCTCACAGCGTTGGTGATTTACTCTGAGTCTTTTTTTCTCTGCATATATTGCCCAGGATGCACTGTTGCACTCCGTCCTGTTTTAGACTGCTTTTCGGGGCAAAGGAATTATGCTTATAAATGTTCTGCCTCTGGGGGAATTTTACTGTCTGCTCCCCTCTCCTCCCTCGCTCTGAGACTGTTCAATATATTCTTCTCCCTGACCTCTTTACCCTCCCCTCCCCCGGACCCAAAATTTCAGCCAGCATCTTTAAAACCTCCACCCGAAAATGTCTTCCCTGGATCCTCTTTTTCCATCAAGCTACTATTCCAGGTTTTTTCTTTTTCCCTCCCTCCCTCCTTCCCTCCCTTCCTTCCTTCCTTCCTTCCTTCCTTCCTTCCTTCCTTCCTTCCTTCCTTCCTTCTTCCCTCCCTCCCTCCTTCCTCCTCCTCCTTCTTTCTTCTTCTTCTTCTTCTTCTTCTTCTTCTTCTTCTTCTTCTTCTTCTTCTTCCTCTCTCTCTCTCTCTCTCTCTCTCTCTCTCTCTCTCTCTCTCTCTCTCTCTCTCTCTTTCTTTTTTCTTTCATACTAGACATTGAACCCAGGGGCATTCTACCTCCAAGCTACACCTCTAGCCCTATTTTACTTTTTACTTTGAAACAGGGTCTGGATAAGTTGCTAAGGGTCTTGCTAAGCTGCTGAGGCTAGTCTTGACCCTGTGATCCTCCTGTTTCAGCCTCCCAAGTATTGGAATTACCGGTGTGCACCACCATGCCAGCTCGAGGATTTTTCCTTTAATTTATCGTTGGTTTTCTGAAAAACAAACAAACAAAAACAAAACAAAACAACTCTCCCCAACTCTTTCCTCCCTACTTCTCCCCACTGTCTTCTTTCACGCAGTCTTTTCTTGTCCCCAGGTTCTGGCCCCTCCCTGGTCCCTTAGATGCTGTAGAAATAGAGTTTGAACCACACACAGGGCATTTCTAGTAGCTGTGTTCAAAAAGTGAAAAGAAGCAGGCCAAGTGAATTTCCAGAGCATATTTGATTTGGCACAATATATCCAGACCATTATCACTTCAACGAGTAACATTTAATCAATACAAAAATTAATGGTATTCCTCCCCTCCCCCTCCCCCTCCCCCTCCTCCTCCTCCTTCTTCTCCTCCTCCTTCTCTTCCTTCTCCTCCTCTCCTCCTCCCCTCCTCCTCTTCCTCTTCCTCTTCCTCCTCCCCCTTCTCTTCCTCCTCTTCCCCTTCTCCTCCTCCTCCTCTTCCTCCTCTCCCACCCCTTCCTTCTTCGTACCAAGTCTTTGGAATCCAGTGTGAATTCTGTTTACACCGGCACCACACCTCCATTTGGACTCAGCACATTCCAGGTGCTCGGTGGCCTGTGAGCCTGTGGCTGCGGTGGGACCCGTGGCCGCAGAGGGGCTCCCTGAGGACTCCATGGCAGCCCCCTCGCCCTCTTTTCAGGAAAAGAATTCCTAGAGTCTGTTCTTGGGTCCAGCACAGCTACTTGTCATTTTACCTCCCTGTGCTATAGCTTTATTTCTAAAACTTCCTTTATTATGTCAGTGACATACAGATCATTTATTAATTAATGTCAGAAAAATACAGATATGGATATGGTGATCTAGATTTTGTTGTTGCTGTTACTTTGGTGCCGGGGCTCAAACCCAGGGTGATGCTAGACAAGCACTCTACCACTGAGCTATGTTCCCAGCCCAATCTAGACTTTTTCTTTCTTTTTTTAAACTAGAGATTGAAGCCGAGTGTGGTGGCGCACGCTTGTAATCCCAGCATTTGGGAGGCTGAGACAGGAGGATCGGGGTACGCGGCCAGCCTCAGCTACCTAGTGAGGCACTCCACAACTTAGGGAGATCTGGTTTCAAAATAAAGAATAAAAAATAGGACTGGGGGTATAGCTCGAAGGTAGAGTGCCCCTGGGTTTAATCTTCAGTACTGCAAAAACAAACAAACAAACAAAACACAAAACTAGAGATTGAACCCAGGGGCATTCTATCTCCGAGCTCCACCCCCAGCCCTATTTTTTATTCTTTATTTTTGAAATGTGGTCTTACTAAGTTGCAGAGGGCCTCACTAAGTAGCTGAGGCTGGCCATGAACCTGTGATCCTCCTGTCTCAGCCTCCCAAGTACTGGGATTACAAGCGTGCGCCACCATGCCCGGCTTTATTTACTTATTTTTTAAATTTTGAAACAGGCTCTCACTCAGTTGCTGAGGATGGCCTCCAACCTGCGATCCTCCTGCCCAGCCTTCTAAACACTGAGATTATAGGGTGTGCGCCACCATGCCTGGCTTTCACAGTAGATTTTTTTAAATGGCATGACCTACCATTGTTGCTGAGCTGCAAAGGAGTCTGGGAAATACGGGCTTTGTTTTGAGCTTTCCAGTCCCAAGGCATAGGAAGGGGCTGGGGGTGATGGTTGCCGTCTGAGTGGGTGTCTTGTGAAGGGGGCACTAGGGACCACCCGGAGACTGTTCCTCCCCCAGGCACCCTCATCACCTGTAACCCAGGGAAACCCCACTGACGCTGGCTTGTAGTGCTTGAAGGTGTGTTCATTCCCAGACAAAACAACGGAGGTCCCACTGAACATCTGGCCCCGTGACCTGCCTTCCTCTGCGGGCCATCTTCTCTCCAGTCTGTAAACATTCCAGCCGTCTGTGTAACCGCGCCCTGACGTCTCAAAGTCTGGGTAAAGCCATCATTTATTTAAGCAAATATCTATTGTTGGAGTATTTTTAGAATATATTTAGGTTGTTCCTAATTCTCCCCCTTAGAAATCAAACCCAACCCAACCACGAAGAGCACTTCAGAAGTGAAATCTGACAATACCTGACTGAGAAAAAAATTGCTCGAAAAACGGTGTACGTATTTAAGACTGGATTTGCATTACTAAATTGCCCTCCTGAAAAATGATCTTCAATTATACTCCCACAAGCAGTGTCACAGAGCACTCCTCGTTCCCCTCACCTTCAACACGGTGCATTGTCATTAAAACTTAGTCCATGGCATAGTGATAAATATCCCCGCCCCGCCCTCGACGCTCCTCCTCCTGCTCCTCCTCCTCCTGCTCCTCCTCCTCCTGCTCCTCCTCCTCCTGCTCCTCCTCCTCCTGCTCCTTCTCCTCCTCCTCCTCCTCCTTTGGTACTGGGGATTGAACCCTGGGATGTTCTACCTCCAAGCTGTACCCCCAGTCCTATTTTATTTTTTATTTGGAAACAGGGTCTCGCTAAGTTGTTGAGGCTGGCCTCCAACCTGAGATCCTCCTGTGTTTGCCTCCCAAGTACTGGGATAAGAGGTATGTGCCACCACACCTGACCTCATCTTTCTACTTCTTAGCTGGCTCCTTCAAAATCTTGACACCTCCCCCCATCTCTTCCCTACTTGGTTTCCAAATGTCTGTGTTCTCCGCTGTCTGCTTGGCCACCTTCTCTTCCCCAGCATTCCTTGGTAAATTTGAAGGAAACTAACCACGAAGGTCTTCCTCTGAAACCTGCTCCGAAGGCCCCCATTACCGTGTCTGTTCCCTCCCGAAATAAATACATGATAAAGAAATGAATAGAAGCCGGGCGTGGTGGCGCACGCTTGTAATCCCAGCATTCGGGAGGCTGAGACCGGAGGATCCCGGTTCGCGGCCAGCCTCAGCTACCTAGTGAGGCACTCCGCAACTTAGTGAGACTCGGTTTCAAAATAAAGAATAAAAAATGGGGCTGGGGGTATAGCTCGGAGGTAGAATGCCCCTGAGTTCAATCCCCAGTACCG
>PVLC010027592.1:0-21726 GCA_004027655.1 Graphiurus murinus
AGCAACTTAGTGAAGCCCTCAGCAACTTAGACCCTGTTTCAAAATAAAAAATTAAATAGAGCTGTGGGGGTATAGCTCATAGGTAGGATGCCCCTAGGTTCCATCACCAATACAGAAAGAGAGAGAAAGGGGTGGGGGGGTGGGCATGCATGCATTAAGCATATCATGCCCTTGTTATCCCCTCAGATGTGCATAAGTTATTTAAATGTACTATTTTTTTTAATTGACCAAATAAAATAGGGCTGGGGGTGCAGCTCAGAGGTAGAATCCCCAGTACAAAAAAAAAAAAAAAAAAAAAAGGTTTGTAAGCCAGGTGTGCTTGGGCATGCCTATAAGCCCAGTACTTCTGAAGCTGAGACAGGATCTAGGTTCTAGGACAGCCTCAGCAAGTAGTGAGATTCTCATCAACCTAGTGAGACCCTGTTTCTAAATAAAAATAAAAATAGGGCTAGGGGTATAGCTCCAAGGTAGAATGCCTCTGGGTTCTCTCCCTAGTGCCAAAATAATAATAATAATAATAATAATAATAATAATAATAATAATAATAATAATAATATGTGTGTGTATGTATGTATGTGGTGCTGGAGATTAAACCCAGGGGCATTCTACCTCCAAGCTACACCCCCAGCCCTATTTTTTATTCTTTATTTTGATATAGGGTCTCAGTAAGTTGCGGAGGGCCTCATCAAGTTGCTGAGGCTGGCTGCGAACCTGTGATCCTCCCCTCTTAGCCTCTCAAGTACTGGGGTTACAAGCGTGCGCCACGCCTGGCAAAAGTTTGTAATTGAATGTCTTTTGTCTTTAGTCCTGTCTTTACACTCATTTGTGTTAATTTTGTGGCCCCTCAGCATTTAAGTTTGTGGCCTCTGCTTCAAACCTATAGGCTGTTGGAAGTACCTGAAATGAGCTGGCCTCCGTTTTTGTTTCTTTTCTGTGTCAACAGGGTCATTCGCATGTCAAGCTGCAGCTTGCCGCCATGTTCTGCATATCAAACCTCATATGGAATGAAGAGGAAGGTAAGAGGCCGAGGTTGGATCTGCGTAAGTCCGTGGGAGCGGACTCTGGCACGGGGCTGCAGGAGCCCCTGAGGTCCTGGCAGAGGCCCCGATCACTAGACTGGCTCCAGCAACCGGAGTCGCCCGGGAGGGGACATGAGTGGGGCCAGCCACGCCAGCCGGTCAGAGCCCCTCCGTGGAGCCGTGAGGGGTCCCTGCCCGGGCCAGCTGAGGAGCGCCTGCTGAGTGCGCTGGAGGAAGATGACAGAAGAGAGTGGGTGGGGGGCACGGAAGCACGTTGAGGGCTCCCGCAGATGCACGCGTGGAGAAGAGGGTGAGAAAGAACCTTAAGTGAGGCAGCCTGTCTTTAATGATCAGAGGCTCTCCACCCCAAGGGGAGGGGTTTTGCACTAGACCAGTTGTATCAGAATTTCTAGGTGTGGGTTCTTAAAGCTCCTATGTGATTCCAATATACAGCCAAGGTATGGAGAGAGAACTGGAGAGATGTTTAAAAGATCCGTTTCTGGGGTCTGTCCCTAGAGACTTGGGCTCCCTGGTCTAGGGGATGATGCTTGAGACTGTCACTGCAGGCCCTTCAGCGGGGGAAGAAAGACTCCGGGGGGTTGCTGTACCCTGCAGTTGTGTGTGCAGAGTAGAAGGATCTAAAGCTGGACCCAACCCACAGGCCTCCTTAGCACATAGCATCCATGTGTGGGGAGGCAGGGCCAGGCCTCGAGGTCTCAGTGTAGATGGGGATAGAAGAGAGCAGCATGAGACCGGCTCTGCCCTGTGCTAACCAAGAGGCAGCTGGGAAGAGAGAGCAGGGCGGAGGGCGGCCGGAGGGAGAAGCACGACCTCTCTGGAGGAGGAGGAGCCTGTGCCAGACTGAAAGCTCCTGACCTTGACTTTGCAGCCCAGCAGCAGGACTGGATGGACTGTGGGAAGGAGGGCCAAGAGGCAGGGACCAGTCGGCAGGCTAGGAGAGGCTGTGCTGGGGGAGGCGGTGGGCAAGAGGGACGGAGGGCGGGGCGCAGAGCAGCTGTCTGCATCGTTCCCAGTAACCTGGCAGCGTTCCTCTTCAGGTTCACAAGAACGCCAGGATAAATTACGAGACATGGGCATCGTAGATATTCTGCACAAACTGAGTCAGTCGTCAGATTCAAACCTTTGTGACAAGTGAGTATCGGCACAACAGGACCTTGCTCTAGGTTGTGGCAAATTCTCTTACAAAACGTTTTCACTTAGCAATTCTTATAGCCAACTGTTTACAGTCTTACAGCCTCCTGCATCTCCTTTTTAATTTTCTGTGTGCCAACAATAACATCTGAGTGAGACTACTAAAGACTCACCTTACTCTGAGTTAGCATGAGGCTGGGCCATCCAGGTGGGTATGTGGAGGACCCAGGGCCACTCCCTTACCTTCCCTTGACTGCTGGAATAGAAATGCACGTGGCCTGTGGAAAGCAACACTCACGAAGCCTTGCTCTCGCCTGGCTCCGCTGCTGGGAACGCAGCAGTGACCACTGAGCAGTCCTTGTCCTCAATGAGGGGCAGGAGTCCAAACCAGAGACCCAGCTCACCTCAAAATAGTCAAAAATGGAGCTCAGCATGGTGGTGCATGCCTACGATCCCAGTACGTGGGAGGCTGAGATAGGAGGATCGCAGGTTTGAGGCCAAGCTCAGCAACTGGGTAGGACCTTGTTGCAAAATAAAAAATAAAATTGGGCTAGGAGTGGAGCTCGGAGGTAAAACCCCCCTGGGTTCAAGCCCCAGTACCAAAAACAAACCAACAAAACATGTGAATAGTCACAAATGCTCTTCCTAGGCTCCTACGCTCCCTTGCAGTAGCCTTCACGGGCCTGCCCGCTTGTGAGTACAGCAGCAGCAGGGAGGAGCGGCCATTTTGTTCTCCAGACCCGGGCCTAGTTCCGATCCCATGGCCCGTCAGAGGCTGGCTCTGCTTTCTGATGCCCCTCCCTGTGCCGCCCTCTGCCCTGTGACACCGCCCTTCACAGAATCGCACATGCCCCCCCCTCTGGCCGCCCTCCTCACCCGTTCTCCAAGCTCCACCTGCTCAGCAGATACCTGCCCTGCACTCAGTACGCCCTGCCCTCACTGTTTCAGGCACTGGAGAGAGAGTGGGGAGTAACTTGGTGAAGTTCCTAGTGGAACCTACAAAATTAGTGCAAATGACGGGTAATAAGTCAGTGAAACCAGGCAATGACAGGTGCCACGAAGAAACAAAGCGTTCTTTGAATGGAGAGTAAAGAAACTTCTTTTCATATGGGCTGGTCAGGAAAGGCCTCTCAGAGGATAGGCTGCCGCCCGATGGGTGTTTAGGGGAAGAGCACTCCAGGCAGAGCCTGGCACAGTGAGGCAGCCATGCGCCTGCGCTGCACAGAAGAGCAGCCGGAAGACCAGGGGGCTGGAGAAGACCCCTGGGGAGGGGAGCCGGCTCCATGGAGGAGCCTTCCAGGCCATGGTCAGGACTTTGGCTTTCATTCAGAGTCATTGGAGAGTTTTGACAACAGGCATTACTTGATTTGGATCTTTAAAATCACTCCGGTGGGTAGGGCGGGAATGGAAGCCGCAAGACCCGCTGAGGCTGTTGCCGTACCATGGGTAAGAAACGAGAGTGGGCGTGGGGAATTCCTGAAAAGTCGCTGGATTCAGAATTTAATCTGAAGGTAGCCCCGACAAGACCTGCTCGTGGACACCGTGCCGGACATAAAGGGAGGAGAGGAGAGCGCCCGCAGTTGAGCTGAGCAGCTGGATGGAGGGTGGCGCATGGTTGCCAAGGTGCTGAAGAGCCACGGGGAAGTGTGTGTGTGGGGGGGAGAAGCGAGAGGCCTCCTGGACGCGCTGACATTAGGCCTAGGAGACGTCCCTGGGACTCAGGACATGAACTTGAAGGGTGTTTAAAGCCCCGGAGCTGGGTGACGTCACCTTACAAGTATGAAGGAGAGAGGAGAGGAGGACCCTGGGGCACACGGGAAGATTCAGAGATCCAGCAGAAGAGCGCGAGGAGCAGCCTGCTGGGTAGGCAGAGACCCGGGTCCACGGCTGTCCTGAAAGCAAGGGAAGGGAGTGCTTCAGCAGTGGCCGGTCACCCCTCGGGGTGCAATCAGGTGGTCGCCCCTTCTGCCCTCCCCTCTCCGTCACCCTGGGCTTACCAGCCTGCAGGTCAAGGAAGACGAGCCCCAGGCTGCTGGTCACACGAGCAGGACCACAAAGGCCAGACTTGAGCTTGTCCCAGGCCCGGAGCCCCTGCCTCCCTCCGCCGCTGCTGCCTTAGATGGGGCTCTGGGAGCCCACTGCTGGCTGAGAACCAGGTGGTGCATTCAGAAGTGAAAACAGTTCTCCTTAAAATTGGCTTTGGGACGATGTTGGATGCCAGAGGAGGCCTCGCCTGTGTGCCGTGGGGGAGGTTGGGCCTCAGTCAGGGGCTGTCTCCCCAAACTTGCACGGCACACAAGTTTTCAGCACCTTTCATTCTTCAGCTCCCACTAGCAGATTCAGGGTGTGAGCTCCTAAGCCCAAGTCCAGGTAAGAAAAGGTGATCTTCCTCTTAAACTATTTGAGAGACTCCTCAGATAATAGAGGTACCGTCTCTGAGGCACAAAATAATCTAACACAGCCAGTGTCTTGAGTAAGTTCTAGAAGGAATTTGAGTTGACATTGTAAAGAGTAACAGATTTTGATCAAGACCCTCGTGGACATTCCCATTGTGGTACAGTCAAGGTCATCTAAAGGCGTCTCTTCCCGGGTCAAGTCTCCTCCCTCGTAACTCCCCTCAGCCCTGTCTCCTGCCCTGCTGTTCTGGTCACTACAGAAATCCTGCATGGCAGTAAGAGAAAGTGAAGAATTCCAAATCCATCACCACTGAAAGCCAGTGGCAAAGGTCACCATAGAATGCAGCGCAGACAGTGGAGTGTGGCACGTCACCAAGCTCCAGCAGGCTTGGGGGGTGAGGGCCACAGGAAGCTCAGGAAGACCATGGAGCAGGTGGGCTTGGGGAGTCTGTGCTGACCACAGCTCTGCCCCTAAGGGAGGTGCCCGGGGCTGGCTGCAGCTCCAGAGGGACCCACCTCTTGAGACCCTCCCGCATCTGCCATCACCCAGCCAGGCTTTCCGCCTCAGTTACAGTGCTGAGTGGACGGCTAACTGGAGCTTTATGATTTCAGGGCAAAGACGGCACTGCAGCAGTACCTGGCATGATGGGAGCCCTGGACACCGCGCGCATCCACAGCCTTGTTTAAGGAGTGCAGGAACTAGCCTCATTTGATTCCTTCTATTTGCACAAGTCACCTTGGACTGCAGGGAGCTGTTTTGCAAAAGCAATTTAGTAGGCTTAGATCTCAAATTCACCTTGAGAACATTTTTTTGAGGTAGTAATTTTCCTCAGAGGACTATTGTGTTTTATTTTGGTTTTTTTCTGAGCTACCTGGACTCTTATTAGAACAATCAATCATTTTCCTTTGGACCTACAATTTTTTGCCTATGCTGCAGCCACTTTGTGAGTGAGAATGAGTGTGTGTGCGTGTGTGTGCGCGGGTGCACGCATGTGTGTGTGTATACATGTGGGTCAGAATGAATGGATGTGTGGGTGAGGGATACCTCAGATTTTTCTTTTCTTATTTTGTGTGAAAATCTCTTTTCTACAGATTTTCCAGGGTTTAAGCATTGCTTGCTGTATAAAAAAAACTTTACTGAATTATATACAGTTTGAATGAAATGTTATTTTAAAAACAAAACAATTGTTTAGTGTTCCATAAAGGTTATGTTGAATTTTGGTCAGATGAATATTTGTAAGTAAAAAAAAAAATATATGCATTTCTGAACCTCAACTTACATAGATTTTCTTTATAAAAACAAAAACAAAAAAAGAAAAAGTTGGCTATAGTTGGCCTGAATAACAGGCACTATACATGGTGCTGTGCAAAACAGTAAGCTAGCATCTTACTGCCATTGATACTAGCAGGTACAGAGCCTTTTTTCTTTTTCTCTTCAGCCTAACTCACTAAGTTCTCAGGCTTCCAAGTTAGAAAGGACAGGGTGGAGTGGAGGGAGGCAACAGATCCACTGTAGGTTTTCTTGGAACATCAAGGGCAATATAACTACTGATGGGGAAGGCCAGCGGGCTGCCCTCGACAGGAGCTGGGCTCAAGCGAGAGCCTCCCAGCCGCCCTAATCCTGTCACGGGGCCATGTAGAACCAGACGTGCAACCTTACGCTTGAACGAAAAGCAGGTCGTCGCTTCCTGGAGACAAAGTCAGACCTCGTTGTGCTTCCTGGAACAGCATCTATCACTGTGAAACAGCAGAGTCCTGCAGACACAGCTGTAGAAAGAAGCGAGGACAGGCTAGCTCAGAAGGCCGAGCCCATCTGCGCAGCTCAGGATTGCCAGCCTGTGCGCTTTGGACACTGAGGTCTGAGGTCTTTCCTGCATGAAGCTAGAAGCACTCCAGGTGAGGGGAGGAAGGGAGTCCCCCCAGGACGCGTGAAGGTGACTTCTTTTTGCAGCGAATACTGCTTAGCCTTCCTGCGGCCCTTAGCTTGGCACCTGCTCCAACTTCCAGGTCAGCTTCAAGGTGAACTCCGCAGAGATGGCTCTTGACTGAAGGTAAAAACCAGCCTTCCCTTCCCTTTGCTAGGAGGTCAGAGGCACGTGAGGTCCGTGGCCCAAGCGTGTGGTGAATGTACACCGGGGCCCCACCCACTCGCCAGCCTCTCCTGACGGGGCTGCCAACCTGCCCCTCCCTTGGAACACTTACATGTAATTGATTGCAAATGAATGTTTAAGGTGTATTTAATGCAGCTTTCCTGTTCTCAACATGACCACCCAAGATTCAAACGCAGATTTCCAAGTCGTTATTTTTTTCTGTCACAACAGAATTTGGGTTTTGTGCTGATTATCAGAATACCAGTGTGATAAAAGCAGTTTAAAGAAAACGTAGCTTATTTGGAACAAAGCCTTATTTAGGGCCCATTCACTGTCATTTCTAGTATTAAGAAAATATTCTTGGTTGGCACGAGTAACACAAAACTATAGTGTTGGTATTAAAAAGTACCAGGTAGATATAAGGAAACCAATAATGAATTGCTGAGACAATCTTGAACCCAGATCGCATTAGAGAGCCAAAGGCCCAAGGAAGTAACACTTTGAACTCTGTGGGTAAATCTTGCCTGTGGCTGTAAACGATTATCAAATAAAAGTGCTTTACAATGATCCACTTTTCTGATTTGAATGAAGGGAAATTTATTCATTAAAACAAAGCTGTTTGCTGCTTCACGCAGGTGCGGTGTTATCAGTCAGCAAAGAAGTGGGGAGAAGGGCCGGGGTCTGTGTCAACACCCGGGTTTAACTAAGCTGCACTCTCTAATACTGCATTCTGTTCCTCCTTTTGTGCCCTGATTGTAACCCAAAATTTATAACCTAGAAAAGAATGTCCAGTTTAATAAGTTGCGTTTTTTTTTTTTTTTTTTTTCTTAAGCACTTTATTCGGAACAATACATGTTCTTCTGGAAGTGTTTGGTTAATATGATTTTAACACATGCTAATAAAAGCCAAGAAAAATCATGGCAACTTCTAAAAAGGAGTCTGTTTTCCAAATGTCTAGAACATTAGGAAACATTAGAAGGTAACATATACTGGCTTTTTGGAACCTGAGATTCTTGGTGCACACAGGGCTGGAGTGGAGCGTGGAGGCCGGCGGCCCAGGGCAGCTCTGCTCGCAGGACGTCTGCAGTGGTCTAGAGACCCCTCCTGGAGGCCAGCAGACCTCCAGGCACCAAGACCACCCCACACCTCCCCCGCCCCCGGGACTGCTAGTGCCTGCTGGACTCGGGCCGCCCGCAGAGCAGAGCGCCTGCTGTCCCCTGCAAGGACACAGGCGCGCCTGGCCCACCGTCCATTCGCCATCGTCTTTCCCATCTCTGAAGGACACACACACTTCCTGACTCCAGAGACCAAGGGCGCCTTCCTAGAGCCCGGGCTGGAGCTGGACGGCAAGACGCTGGCGGGGCAGGGATCCAGGAGGGACCAGAACCCAAGGACGCCGGGCCGCCCTCATTTTTCATAACTGCTACGAGGGGAACTTGGAAGTGAGGACTGAGAAGGGAGGAGAGGAAAAGGGTTCCCCACCCCAGGGCCTGGGGAATGCCGACGGCCACCTGGGGTTGGTTTCCTGGATGAGGGAAGCTTCCGTCCAGGCCCTGGTCTTGGGAACGCTGAGGGACCCCCGAGGGCCGTGGTGTGGGCTGCGGAGCCAGGCCCGCGAGTGGCACCGCTGCCCTCCACCTCTCGGGCTGGGCCCCGTCTCCTCACGTGCCTCCTCTGAGGAGCTGGGAGGCCCGAAGGCCCAGACACCCCGTCCAGTGCGGCCCCTGGCTTGTGGCTGTGGCAGGAGGCGTGAGCCTCCACCACCCCAGGCCTGTGCTGTGCACCTTCTGGACTCAGAAGAGGTTCCCCACAGCGGTCAGCCACGGCATCCCCGAGCCCCCGCCATGGCAGAAAGGGGCGCATCTCCTTCCCGACCAGACCCTATCGCCTAGTGCCCTTGGCTTTCCCCCACCGCCCTGACCCAGCGGCCTTGGGAAGGTGTAAGGGCCTGTCCACGGTGCAGCCTCTCGCCCCCAGCGGCTCTTGGCTGTCCAGGGCTTTCAGCGGCACCAGCCGCTCTGTCGCATCTCACCATCTCACCTGTGACGGACATCAGGTGACTGTCAGCTGGGCGCACCCCTCCATGAAGAGCCGCACTCACCCGTGGTGTGGAAGCCCAGGCGAGTGGCTCCCGAGACTCCAAGTCCCCCTCCTGAGCCCAGCGCAGACCCTGGCGACGGGCAGGCTGCGTGGCTCCATCAGAGAGGATGGAGAAAGGTATTCACAGGGTCCAAATAGTTGCTCTTTTCTGAAATCCTGCACCCCTCAAAGGAGGACCCCTGGAGGGGTGGCCAGCCAGGCAATTCAGTGAGAACCAAAGGCAGCCAGGCCCGCTAGGAGCTCCGGGTCTGCGGTGAGGCTGGAGCCAGATCAGAAGCCAGAGAAGGGGGAAGGGCGGCGTCAAGACAATTCGTGACCCTACATGTAGCTCCCACGGGTTTTACGAATGCGCTGATTTGCGGGGAAGTGCAGAGGTGGCGTCCCCGTGACAGGCGGCAAGAGGTGGCACTGAGCGCCGGTTGATGCCTGCCCCACACCGGGGACGGGCAGGGGCGTGGCCGGTCTTGTTGGAGTGCTTTCAGGTTCCCGGTTACCAGGTTGGGGTCTAAAACTGTTCAACCATAAAGTAGATTTATTGTTGGGGAGACACTTTCCCAAGTGATGCAGTATCCTCTCTCAACAGAGTAAAATAACTGAGGCCCGTTTGTTTTGTAAAATCCAGTGACAGGAAAGACAAAGTGTATGCTCCGTATATTAATTAGGGAGAAACATATGCTGTCATTTTTATTGTCCACAAAAAAAAAAATTTAAAAAAAATCAGCTAAACCAAGAATGCATGGTGCTCAAAAGAGGAAGTTCCCTCCCGGCACAGACCCGAGTGCCCTGCCGGTTCATCTCGTGGCCTGTGGCCTTGCCCCTCGTCACATGCCGGGGGGAGCAGGTCCGAGTCTCAGGCCCTGTCCTCGGGGACGAAGGGCGCCTCCATGGGGCCCGCCACTCCTTCCGCCTCAGCGCCTGTGGGACGACAGATGAGCTGCAGGACTTCTGAACCGTGGTCTTCCTGCCCACCCACCCGCCATCCACAGAGGAATCGGGAAAGGGCCGAGCTGGGCCAGACTGGGCAGGCCGCAAAGGGAGTTCAGAGTTCAGAGCAGGAGTAAAGGCTGCAGTGCGTTAGACATGGCGGCACCGGGCCAAGAGCCGCACCCTGCCTCCTGCCTCCTGCCTCCCAGCAGGACTGAGGGAGATGCTGGCGATGGTCATTAGGCTTGGTTTAGGGTTGTGACGGGGTATTATTATCTCCATCTCACAGATGAAGACACCGAGGCTCCCTCTCCAGAAGCTATTTAGCTGCTGCATAACGGAGCCAGAGCTGGGCATGGTGGCGCACACCTGTGATCCCAGTACTTGAGAGGTGGAAGTAGGAAGATCACTAGTTTAAGGGCAGCCTCAACCTCAGCAACCTAGCAAGACCCAGTTTCAAAACAAAAGGGCTGGGGGTGTAGCTTACAGGTAGAATGCCCTTGAGTTCAATCCGCAGTAAAAGACACACACACACACACACACACACACGAGCCAGGGTTGTCTCCTGTGCTGGGTACATGAAACCACATGCTTCTCCCCCAGTCTGACAGGCGGATCAGCAGCGCCCCCTCGAGGCTGCCCCACAGCAGCGCCTGCAGGAGGCCGTGCACCTGTCCCCGAGGTGCCACCCGAGTTCAGAGCCTTCTGGGGCCAAAGACTCAGGCTCCACCTCCCAACAGCTTCCCGGGCCAGTCCACCTGTGTGTCGTCCCCCAGGTGGATGAAGGTGTCCCATGACCCTGGACTTCGGCGCTCTCAGGCCAGGTTCTGAGGACAGCTGGCCGGGGCGGGCTGGGCGCCCACCAGAAAGGGACCCCTCCCAGGGGGAATGAGTGGAGAACGCACGCGACTGTGACCTTGGGTGCACACACTGCCACACACTGCCACACCGCCCTGACTCCTGACCCCACAACACACTTGCCAGCACGGCCTGCTTTGCCCTTTCTGAGACTACCAGTACAGCAGACATTTAGGCACATACGCTGGTTAAACCCAAACTTTGGGACACACTTTGGTTATTACCATTTGGCAACTCTCTTGTCCTTGGTTTTTCCCGTAGATTCCTCTCCCGGCCCCTCCCCCCACTCCAGCTCAAAGCAGAGGTACCCGCTGATGATGGCGGGAACACAGATGTGCAGGTGCTCCCCACAGAGGGGACAGTCCTGCGCTCTCATGACCCGTTTCCCTGTGGGCTGAGGGACAGGAGAGCCACAGCAGCTCCAGGAAGGGGACCTTCCACACACCCTGGCCTCCCAGTAAGCCCCTAGGCACAGAAGGCACCTGGCTTGGGAGTAGGCTTCGGCAAGTTAATAAAACCTCCCCAGTTGCCGGGCGTGGTGGTGCACACTTGTAATCCCAGCTTTTGGGAGGCTGAGACAGGAGGATCTGGGTTCACAGCCAGTCTCAGCTGCTTAGTGAGGCCCTCCGCAACTTAGTGAGACCCTGTTTCAAAATAAAGAATAAAAAATAGGGCTGGGGGTATAGCTCGGAGGTAGAATGCCCCTGAGTTCAATCCCCAGTACCGCAAAAAAAAAAAAAAAAAACCTCCCCAGTGAGCCAGGCATGGTGGCACACACTTGTAATCCCAGCACTTGGGAGGCTGAGACCGGAGGATCGCAGGTTCGAGGCCAGCCTCAGCTACTTAGTGAGGTAGAATTCCCCTGGGTTCAATCCCCAAAACAGAGAGGGAGTGGGGAGGGGGGAACCTCCCAGTGGTTTCCTTACAATGAAAACAGAACGCCAAAGGAAGCAACATCATAATACAGTGAGGTATAGAAAGCAACACTGTTACTCTTGACAACACAAAACAGTTTAATGTTGACTAGCAAGTTCTCGTATTTTCGGAAAGGACTTTTCAGATTGAATAATTAGTTACCAGATACCACCCAAATATGCGAGTCTGCCTTGGTGACTTACCCAGAGGGGCTTCTGCGTGTTCCGGTGACAACTTGAAGCGGGGGAAGAGCAAGGCCAGCTCTCTGCTGGCGTCCTCTCGGTCCCTGCTGCCGTGGACAGCATTAAAGGGCATTTCTGTGCCGTACTGAGCCCGGAGACTGGGAACATTGGCAAAATGTAAAAGAAACAATTGTTTCAGTTGAAAAGAAATGCTTTGCTTTCTGGCAACATGATTACCAGCTACCAATGGCACTCTGCAGCTTCTGTGAAATTGCTGTCTGTCTCTTTGTAGCAATAACAAGAGCAATGATAGCAGCGGCTGACATTTGTTTGGGCACCGGTGCAGGATCTCATTGCTTTTCACCACAGCCCTAAGGAGACTGCTTAAACATGTTAAATGTTTAAGCCGGGCGTGGTGGTGCACGTTTGTAATCCCAGTACTTGGGAGGCTGAGACCGGAGGATCTGGGTTCGAGGCCAGCCTCAGCTACTTAGGGAGGCCCTCGGCAATTTAGTGAGACCCGGTTTCAAAATAAAGAATAAGCCGGGCGTGGTGGCACACGCTTGTAATCCCAGCATTCGGGAGCTGAGACTGAATGATCCGGCTTCAAGGCCAGCCTCAGCTGCTTAGTGAGGCACTCCGCAACTTAGTGAGACCCTGTTTCAAAATAAAGAATAAAAAAACTAGGGCTGGGGGTGTGTAGTTTGGAAGTAGAATGCCCCTGGGTTCAATCCCTAGTACCACACACACACAAAAAAGTTAAATGTTTAAAATTCCCACTTAAACATGCACTAGTACGTGTAACCACAGACTCTCATTCTTTCATATTACAGCCAAGGGCCAGCGCCATGCCAAGTGCTGGATACGGCTTTGCACAGTTAATCCTTCACACCAGTGCTCTCGGCCCCTTCAAACTGTGAGGCACAAATGCGGCCCGTTGGCCTCTGGCTAAGTTCTCTCCTGTTGTCTGGGTCTCTCGGCATCAAAGGCATTGGTGGCACGAGGTCACCCAGCCAGGGGACCGGCAAGCAGGCTGAGCCCGCCTACTGCAGCGTGCTGGACAGGACACCGGACTCGAGGGCTGAGGACACCCCGGGGGGAGTGGGGAGGGAGGGCTGAGTGCAGTGCAGGTTCTCAGGCACCTCCTATTTACACACTGCACACTATTAAGCACACTATTAAGCACACTGCAACCCCTGGCTTGGAGAGGGACCAGTGACACCAAATCCAGCAGGAACCTTCAGAAGACGGCCAGGTGGGGGCAGCAAGAGGCAGCTCCCAGGAGGTGCTCAGCAAAGGCTGGGCATGGATCAGGAAAGGATCAGACATACAGGAGCCCAGCTCCCAGAGCGCGACGCCACGTGGGCGCAGGTTTTGAGACGGATGGAGAGCCACAGCCGGACGTCACCTCTCAGGCTGCTCCCTCCGGGCTACTCGGGGGTCACAGGGCCCCATGAGCGCTCGCCAGGCGCCAGCCACATCCTCCGTGCCCTCCGTCCCGCTGAGGATCAGGAGATGGCTCGGCCCACTGCACATGTGACGCACCAGCTTCTCAAAGTCCTCCTAGGCACAGGGAGGAGAGAGACGGGGAGGAGCCGCCAGGTCAGCGGCCCACCCTGCCGGAGGGACGGGAGGGACGGCCCTAGGAAGGGTGGCGGTGATGACCAGTCACACGCAGGGGACCCTGAAGGGGGGACTTTAGGTTGGCTCCCTTGGGGGTGAGCTTGAGAGCATTATGTAGGCAGAGGCATTTAAAGGACTGTGTAACAGTACTCTGGTTTTCCTTGGGGGACAGCTCTTCCCTATTCATTTGGTCCTGGTCTGACCGACGACCGTGACGCTTTTCCACCCCAACACACTTCTACCCCAAGAGGCGGGGCCACGACCCAAGCTGGGTCACCCAGACTCCCGGGGAGCTGCGTGCATCACAAGCATTAGCGAGTGGCAAGCCATCAGATCCGAGTTTCAGCCAATGGCCGCCTCCGTGGTTTCTAAGATCCCTGTAATTTTCTTGGTTCCTCTTCTCTTCAAGCACTTTCTGTTAAACTCTTCCTTCAATTTTCTTTCTTAATTCTGTGAGTTATAGAGTATCATTCTAACAAATTCTTTTTTTTTTTTTTTTTTTTTTTTAAATAGGGTCTTGCGCCGGGCGTGGTGGCGCACGCTTGTAATCCCAGCATTCGGGAGGCTGAGACCGGAGGATCCGGGTTCGTGGCCAGCCTCAAGTACCTAGTGAGGCACTCCGCAACTTAGCGAGACCCGGTTTCAAAATAAAGAATAAAAAATAGGGCTGGGGGTGTAGCTTGGAGGTAGAGCGCCCCTGAGTTCAATCCCCAGTACCGCAAAAAAATAAATAAATAAATAAATAAATAAATAAATAAATAAATAAATAAATAAATAGGGTCTTGCTAGGTTGCTGAGAGTCTCACTAAGTTGACCTTGAGCCTTCGATCCTCCTATCTCAGCCTCCTAAATACTGGGATTACACTATCATGCCTGGCTCTGATAAATTCCTTATTTCATTACTTAGAATCAAAATCTTTTCTTTGCAGGGGCTGGGAATGTAGCTCAGAGCTTTTGCCTAGCATGCACAAGGCCCTGGTTTAGGAATCCCCAGCACCACAAAAAAACAAAACAAAACAAAACAAAAAACCCTGCAGCCATTGAATTTGGTCTGACACAGGCTATAATCATGTTCTGAGAGCAGATGCACGCCGCACTTGCTGTTTCTATTCTTATTCTTCATAATACCCTACCTCCCCCCACACGGCTCCCCTGAGCCCGCTGAACATCTGGGCAGGTGTGCTGACCTCTCCGGCCCTGTGCTGGTAGAACAGCCGCATTTCTGCCTCTGTCACGGTTCTCTGTTCATTGGTTAGAATGTCAAACCCAGCTTCCTGGATCTGCGGAATATTTATAAGTATTCTGAAAGGGGAAATCAAGCCCAGAATTACATTTAACTGAGTTGCGATGTAAAAACTAAAGATAGGCAACATTAAGAGCAGAGGGGACCCTCATCCCCGCAGTATCGGTCCCAATGAGACTGAACATCGTCACCGTCTTGAGTGGAATTCAAGTTCCAGTACTTTAGACTCCTTCTTTCCCCAGCAGGACACCCCTGCCTGATGCCCCGTGGCTGTTTAACCACCAGAGACACACATGGACAGGCAGGTATTGTCCTTTTTTTTTGTACTGGGGATTGAACCCAGGGGCATTCTACCTCTAAGCTACACCCCCAGCCCTACTTATTCTTTATTTTGAAACAGGGCCTCACTAAGTTGCAGAGGGCCTCACTAGGTAGCTGAGGCTGGCCTCAAACCCGGATCCTCCAGTCTCAGCCTCCCAAGTTCCGGGATTGCAGGCGTGCGCCCCCACGCCCGGCTGGTGGAGTCCCTCTTACCTTCATGATAATCTCATCCGCCTTCCCATGGGCCACCGCGTCTGGTTTAATGATTGCCAGGGTGCAGGGCTCCTCAGATGGCACTGAAACGGACAGACACTGGCGTTTGGGGCCCTCGGAGGCCACCTGCAGGGACAATGCCGCCTCCACACCAGGCTCCGTGGCACCAAGTGCCAGGCACAGCTTGAGCCCTGGGTTGTGCCTGCAGACCAGACTGGCTCCAAACCTCAGTCTCAGCCTGGCTTCGAGGGACAGAGACTGGGCTCAGGGGACACGGGGGAGGGTGGCGCTGAAAGATTGGGAACGAAAACCTGAGACGGCTGAACAAGTCAGCGGGGGACAGGGCTGGGCAGGGGCACTGGAGCAGAGGCCGCACGGCACCCTCCTGCCCTCTGTCACCCTGCTGGCTTCCGGGCCTGCCACATGCCGCTCTGTCTGCTGGCGCCTGCCTCTGCTCCTCTTCCTCTTCGAGGCCGTGTGGCCAGAAGAGTCCCCTTGACTTTCAGCTCCAGCACAGCCACGGACCCACAGCGCATGGCCTGTCCTGACCGCCCTGCCCAGGCGCCACCACTGGGCTGCAGCCCAGCTCCCTGCTCCAGGACCACGGGATGGGAGTGGCTGCTCGGGCAGAGTCGTGGGGGCCCTGTGCGGCCTGTGAGCCCGGCTCCACCGCGCTCCTGCTTGGCATGCCTCGGCCCCGGACAGGACCCCCGCCCCACCGTCTTTGACAACCCTGGGGTTGCAATGGAACAAAATATATACTCGGAAAACCTGAACACAGTGCACTGAGAAGGGTACGGCTTGGGTGGCTGTCTCCCAGGCCCACGTGTTAAAGGCGTACTCCCCAGCCTGCGGTGCTGTTGGGGTGAGGGACCCTTTAACAGGTGGGGCCTGGGGGTCATCTCAGGTCACCGGCTGGGCCCTTGAAGGGGCCCCTTCCTGTTCCCCTTGGGGTTTCACTCTGCCACGAGCTCCCGCCATGACATTCTGCCTCGCCACAGGCCCAAGGCAAGACCACGGCGTGATCCGTCCGAAGGTGTGAGCCAGGAGAAGTCTCTACATCACAGGGGAGTCTCAGGTATGTGCGATAGTGACAGAAGGCCGACTAACAGTCGAAAGCATTTTAAGCCACAAACCTGTTGACTTCTCTGTGATTACTATTTTGAACATGCTTTGAGCACTTAGACGCTTATGATAAATTCCATTATAAATTGGTTGACTCATGAGACCACCTGGAGGGTTAAGATGAGAAGAAAAGAGGGGAGGAGAAGGGACCGGAGGAGAGGAAGGGGGAGGGGAGGGGAGGGAGAGGAGGGAGGAGGGGGGAGGGGAGGGGGAGAGGAAGGAGGGAGGGGAGAAAGGTCACTACATCTCAGAAACCAAGAGAGAGAACCGTTTTGAGAAGGAAGACAGTGTGAGCGTGGCCCCACTCTGCACAGAGGTCCCACAGACCCTGGACTCCGGCACCAAGAAGGTCTCGGTGTGACCGTGAGCACCCTGCAGGATTGTGGGGCAGCTCGCTGGAGAGGCCAGGCTGCAGAGGCCAGCAGGCTGAGGGCAGGGCTTCCTAGGTTGGAGGGACCTGATTTGGGAATGCAAGGGACAGTCCTGCAGGTACACTGCTGACTGCTTTTTTTTTTTTTTTTTTTTGGTACTGGGGATTGAATCCAGAGGCATTCTACCTCCAAGTTACACCCCGAGTGCGATTTTATTTCTTACTTGGAAACAAGGTTTCACTAAGTTGCAGAGGGCCTCACTAATTTGTCAAGGCTGGCTTCGAACCTGTGATCCTCCTGTCTCAGCCTCCCAAGTCCTGGGATTACAAGCGTGCACCACCACACCCAGCATTTGAAGTTTTCTCGCTTCCCTAGACCATGCCTCCTTCCTCGTTAGATCCAACTCAAATGATCTTTAGGATAAGAACATGAAAAAGCAGCCTTTCTGCTTCATGCAATCATCACTTAAAACTTGCTTCTCTTGCCAGCTTTAGCCTGAGCTTAACCCTGGTGTCCCCGGGGCGTCTGCGGCCACCAAGAGGCCCCTCCCAGCAGTAGCCGGGCTTCTTGTGAGCAGCAACTTGTGAGTTGCTCTTCTTATAGGCACCTAAGCGTACTGTCTGCGAGCTGATGCTTAGGGAAGAGGGGCGTGGGGCTGCGGGGAGGGGGGCTGGCTAGGAGCATCTTGCGCTGTGTTACAAGTGCGAAGCCTCCGTGTTCCTAAGCGGAGCTTCACCGAGGCCGATGAAGTCAGGCTGGTTGTGCTGGAGCGTGATCAGAGGCTGTGGAATGGACCCGAGGTGCCGCGGGGTAGCGGGGAGTCGGCGCGCGCACAAGACCTCTCATGTCAGCCTCACCCGAGTTCAGATCGCTCGTGTATTTCAAGCACACATCAAAGCGGAGCCCGCCTTGCCTTCCGGCCTCTCTCGCGGCTTCTGCACTCACCCACGGCCTCATCTTCACCAGCCTCCTTTTCAGGGCGAAAACGCTCATCAGCTTCATCAAAAAGCGTCTCATCTTTAATCTAGTACGAATGGGTCAGGAACAGAAAGTAGTTAGCCGATTTATTTATTAATTACTGTGTGTGTGTGTGTGTGTGTGTGTGTGTGTGTGTGTGTGTGTGTGGTACTGGGGATTGAACCCAGGGGCATTCTACCTCCGAGCTACACCCCCAGCCCTATTTTATTCTTTATTTTGAAACAGGGTCTCACTAAGTTGTGGAGGGCCTCACTAAGTAACTGAGGCTGGCCAAAAACCTGCTATCCTCCTGTCTCAGCCTCCCAGGTACTGGGATTACAAGCGTGTACCACTACGTCCACCTTACTTTATGTATTTATTTTTGGTACTAGGGATTGAACCTTCAAGCTACACTTCCAGAACTTATTGTTTTTTATTTTGAAAATTGCTGAGGCTGACCTCAAAGCTGTGATCCTCCTGTCTTAGCCTCCCAAGAGCTGAGATTACAGGTGTGCCCCCCCACAGCACCTGACAAGTTAGTCAATTTAAATTTACATTACAGCCGGGCGTGGTGGTGCGCGCTTGTAATCCCAGCATTCGGGAGGCTGAGACCGGAGGATCCGGGTTCTCGGCCAGCCTCAGCTACCTAGTGAGGCACTCCGAAACTTAGTGAGACTCAGTTTCAAAATAAAGAATAAAAAAAAATAGGGCTGGGGGTGTAGCTCGGAGGTAGAATGCCCCTGAGTTCAATCCCCAGTACCGAAAAAATAAATAAATAAATAAATAAATAAATAAATAAATAAATAAATAAAATAGAGAGCAAGGAAGGTGGGGGCAAGATTATGGAAATCCTGGAGATTTTGCAAGATTCTTCTGAGAAGCTGAGGGATGGTGGAGAAATCCTTGCTGATCTTCAGTTTTAGATTCTGTCTCTTTTCACAAGCAATGAGGAAAGAGTGAGGAAAAATAAAGGATAGACAGTAGGCAAGAAGACAAAGGAAGAATTAAAATGCAAGCAACTCTTAAGTGATCAGCTACACAGTGCAAAGAAGAAAAGGGATGGCTCATTTCCCCAGAAGAGGCACATTGAAAATGTTAAGCATCTGCAGTTTTTTTTTCTTGAGGAAAAATTGCCAGTGTTGTTGAGAGAAAATCTGATTTGATAGTAATCCATCCTACTAAAAAGGAGCTTCTGCCATTTGGAATTGAATGCAGAACCTTGGACAGTGGGCATTGTTGTGGTGAGCTTGGCAGGTGTGCAAAGCTCCTGGAGAGGCCTCTCTCCCTACCACAGGTCCAAGTTCAGAGGCAGCCAATTATTTGCGATGAAGTTGCAATCTAGGTTTATATGGAAATAATTCATCAAAATCACCAGCTACTGGATCCTTCTTATGGTAATGACAGAGTTTGATTTCTAAAGTAAAGAAGTGAGCCTCTGGAATCTTAAGTAAAACCTTCCGGAAGGTGAGTGCATGGATCACTGGAGAGACTTCGCCCAAGGCTGAGGGAGACTCCCCCTCCACTTGCTGCCTTTTGAACAAGTGTCCCCCAAAGGCTACAGGCTTGGTCCTCAACTTGGTGGGACCTTTGGGGGGAGGGGGTTAGTGGCAGATCTTAGGCCACTGGGGTAAGTCCTCCAAAAGGATTGTGAGACAGCATAGTCTCTTCCTCTCTCTTTGCTCCCCAGCCTCCATGAAGTAAGCAGCTTGCTCCACCATGCACTGTAACTATGATGTGCTCCCCCACCACAGGTTCCAAAGCAATAGGCCATGGACTTCAAAACTGTGAGCCAAATGAACCTTTCCACTTTTTAACTTTATTATCTAAGGTATTTTGTTATAGTAACAGAAAGCTACCTAATACACTACTACTACTACTACTACTACTACTACTACTACTACTACTCTGTAATTCTGTACATTTATTTTCCTTTCTGAATTCATTGTTTATTAAAAGTTGAAGCAGGAGGTAAAAGAAAATGCATGAAAGAAGTTAAAGGGCTCTGGATGAAGGGACATCTTTTAAAAGGCTTCGAAATGCAGACACATCACAGTGGGGATCGTGTGCTCTCCTGAGCACTCTGTAAGGGACAGACCCACCATGAGATGTGTATGAAGCATTCCTCAGACAGCTACAGGAAAATCAGGTGTGTGGGGAGGCTGCTGGCTTCCCCCTACCAGCGCATTTATGAGTTTGCTGCTTGTAGACCTGCTCTCCACTTACCACTTTCCGTTCTCTGCCTTCAGCCACCACCTTCTTCTCTGCCTCCAGCTGGTCCAGAATGGTCTTCTGCAACAGTGGGGCGTTGGCTCCCCTGACCACAGCCACCAGTTCTCCTCCCTGCAACGAGGTATGAACCGCCTGAAATCCTCTCCACAGATGCTATCTCTTTCAAGAGACAGCCAGAGTGTTTAAGAGTAAAGCTGGGTGCAGTGGCACGTGCCTGTAATCCCACTACTTGGGAGGCTGAAACAGGAGGATCATAAATTCGAGGCCAGCCTCAGCGACTTAATGAGATTCTTAGCAAGTTGGTGAGATCCTGTTTCAAAATAAAAAATAAAATAGAGCTGGGGGTGCAGCTTGGAGGTAGGATGCTCCTGGGTTCCATCCCTAACACACACCCCCAAAAAAGAGTCCCCCCAAGGTCAAGCTCCATGGGGCCCAGGCGCACAGGCTCCACCTTCCACCTTCGGAGTCGGGTGCTCACCTCCCTGCTGTCTTCTGGGGCCCTCCCCACCAGAGGGGCCACCGGTCTGCTCTTAGTGCTAAAATCTCTCCCTCTGGCATCTCTACCTTCTACCCTGCGTCTCTCCTTTCAAAGCTTCCTTCACGCAACCGGTAGTTGGTTAAAGGAGGAACAGTAAACAAAAAGCGTGGCTCACACATGGCTTATTCACTTAACAAATATTTACTGAGCGCGTACTATGCCAAGCACCCGGGCAGAGGCCAAGAATATAAACACTAAACTCCAAAAGACGCCATTGCCCTCAATGAAGAGTAGACAGGTCATGCTAAAGAAATGATTATGATAAAATTAGGTAATTACTGTGTGTGTGTGTGGGTACTAGGCCATTCTAGCGCCAAGCTATGCCCCTAACCCTTTTTATTTTTATTTTTTTTTTGTCTTGAAACAAGGTCTCAGTAGGTTGCTGAGAGTCTCACTGCATTGCTGAGGTTGTCCTCAAACCTGAGATCCTCCTGTCTCAGCTTCCCAAGTGTGGGATTACAGGCATGCACTACCCTGCCTGGCAGATAATTACTTTAATAGGGAAATTTACAAGGTGTTTGGAACTCAAGCCAGAATTCCCCACACCGGTCATACAGTCGGGGTAAACCTCCCAGTGGAGGCGTGTTTAGGGCGAACCGAGCTTTCTGCTTTAACTTAGTAAAAGCCTCTTTGTGATCTCTCGCCCAGGAGCAGACGTGGCTAGAGAGAAGCTCCGGTAGCGTGGGCCCCTTCCACTTTCACCGCCCCTCAGCGGGCCGCCTGGGCTCGGAGACTGGCCTGTGTCCCCATACGGCCAATTACGACTTACACTTTGATCAGCAGGGACATCGCGGTCCAACCGCTGTGTGCGCGACCCCATGTGTGTCACTGAGCTCGGGATCCTGAGCTGGCGGCACGCTCGTCCCTGTCCCCCTCCCTCGTGTGACCTGTCTACCTACTAAAAGCCAGAGCCCAAGTAAACATTTTCTTGTAAGTTTCCAACTTGGAAGACTCTCAATGCCGAGGGCAGGAGACCAAAGCCTCCCACCGCAACACCCCGGCTGGCAGGGCACGGCCCGCCTGTGCTCGGAGGGGCTGGCCTGGGTCCCGAGCGGCATAGCCATAAGGTGTCTCCGCGTCTGGCAGGCGGCCTCAGCCTGGGAAGCCGGGTGTGTGCCAGGACCCCAGGGAGCGTGGAGCTGGGCCGTGGGAGTCCTGGCACAGCAGACTCCAAATGGACTTCCGGCACACGGAGCTGCTTGGGTGTCATCTCCCTCACCCCTCACTTTCTGTAAATGTATCTTCACACTTTATGATAAAAAAAAGTGAATGAGCCGGGTGTGGTGGCGCACGCTTGTAATCCCAGCATTCGGGAGGCTGAGACCGGAGGATCCGGGTTCGCGGCCAGCCTCAGCTACCTAGTGAGGCACTCTGCAACTTAGTGAGACTCGGTTTCAAAATAAAGAATAAAAAATAGGGCTGGGGGTGTAGCTCGGAGGTAGAATGCCCCTGAGTTCAATCCCCAGTACC
>PVLC010027593.1:0-22386 GCA_004027655.1 Graphiurus murinus
GAGATCCACAAGAAGGATGGTGTCTGATTTCGCTGACATATTGTATCTAAATTCCCTTTTTCCTTCAGTGCACCCAATCTGCTTGGGTTTACATGAGTGAGTCCAAATAGCTGGCTAATGCATTCAGGAGGGGAAAAATAAAAAAGAAATTGATTCTCCCAGACGAATAGCTACACATGCCAAAATCTGCCAGACAGTTGCCAAGTTCCAAATCTACCAAGACCCCCAGAGGTCAGCTCAGGACACCACAAGAGCTTGCCAGCCCCAACACCAGGAAGCTCTCTTATAGCATTACAATGCATGATGCAAGCCCTCCAAAGTCTTTAGAAACAAACTTTGCAGGGGAAAAAAAAAAAAATTCTTGCCAGGTGACATACGTGGTCTAGGTGGACCTGGATGCTTTCTCGGGTTCCTTGGCCCAACCCATAAAACTTTCCAGGCTGCGTTTGTGTTAAACTGTTCCTGATATGCTCCAATAAGTGTGCTTTCGACACATTGTTAACATAAGGCCAGATCTGTAATACAGCATGGACAATTAAGTGCACAATTTTTGTATAAATGCAAAATCCCTCACTGTGAATTATTTAATTAATGCTCTCCAGTTCATTTAATAGAGCTCTTTCAGAGGCCATTTCACTCACAGAAAACTAATTTCATTCTCCGGGTTGATTTAATTAGATTGTATGATATATGGTATTGCTAATTCAGCGGCTCCGGACTCGGTCTGGGCCCGTTGCCCCTATTGTCGGCAATCTGTCAGCCCCATTTTTAACAGTATTGAAAAATTCAAGCTTTATTATTGCTCGCTCACTCTTTCTCTCCCATCAGGAGGAAAGTAATGAGCTTTTCTTCTTACGAGAGCCGGCAGAGAGCGCGGTACCCCAGTGCTTCGGGCATGAGGCAGTATTAACAGGGTTGATTCATGAGTTAAGTTTCCAACTGCTCGTGGCTATTAGCCCTCACTCCTTGGGCTGTCATTTAGTTAAAAAGACTCTTCGGTTAATTCACTCTTTTAATGAGACTGTGCTATTCAACTAATGTATTTTACTGTATGAAAGGTCACACCAGGAACCAAAACAGATTGGAGGGAATGTAGCAAGAAGCCCGGCTGTCAAGAAACAATTCAAGCCTCGGAGGCATTTAGCAGCCCCTGCGTCTGTAATAAGCTATGGAACTGATGGGCCAGCATTCACCTCCAGAGTTGAGCGCCATAAATCAAGGCTAAAGAGAAGGCAGATTAATCAGAGGCTCAGACAAAAAGAGCACGTGTTTCATTACCCATATAATCACTAACATGATTGCCAGACAAGCTAAGGAACTGGATGCGGGACTGGAAAAATATAGTTCAAGAGAGCGCTGGAACTCAGTTCTGTTTAGCTGCAAGCACTAAATCTTTTCATTAAGCCCGCTGCCTCCATTTTCTGATTTGACGCTGGAGGGAGAGGGGAGAGAAGAAGAGCAGAGGGGAGAGGTCTGAGCGGGCAGGCGCAGAGGCGAGAGGAGGCTGGGCTGGGCGGGCGGCAGGCAAGCGAGCACTAAGCAGGCAGTTTGTGCAGCCTTGAAATAGAATGCTGGTCCAAACCGGCAAATCCTCCCTCCTGGAAGATCATGCAGAAGGATAATGGGACCAGATTCATGGCTGTCGTTCAGCTCTCCCTGTCTTTGGGGTGATACACACACACACACTCACATACACACACACACATGTTTTGAAGTGCCGTGTGTATAACGGTATTGATGCTGCGCACGCCTGTAATCCCAGTACTTGGGAGGCTGAGACAGGAGGACTGCAGGTTCAAGGCCAGCAGGGCATCTTAGGGAGATGCTGTTTCAAAACCAAAAAAAATTTTTTTAAATTTTTTTAAAGATGTCGATGATTCTTCAGACTTCCGATGTCCGGTATTAACCACTTGCTGGCCTGTGTTGGCAGAAAGGCTCTGTGTCAACGTTATTTTGTTGGGATTCCTAAAGCCTTCCCTCCCTCGAAGGCCTCCAGAGCACCCCACCTTCTCGGGACGCAGGTGGGATGCCCAGGCATGTGTGCCTGCTGGGGTCCAGCTGAGACACTTCTTGGACAACGCTTTGACGTTCAAGTTCATGGTCTCCAGAGTGAGGAGATTGTAAGAAGCTGCCCTCTCTTGGCTCTGGGTCCTTTCCCTCTCCCTGTGTGGTTCCTCCTTCTAATTATTTTTTGGGGAAGTGGAGAGACATACACCTGGGCGGGGAGTAAGAATATTTTCTTTAGAACTCCTGCAACCGAACAACTCATGCCAATTTGAAATTCCTCCAGCTCTCCCAAACAGGGAAACCGTATGCTTAATTACTAAACATCTGTTGCCAAGAACACCCCCCTCGCTTTTTGCAGCTCTGATCTCACGGTATGAATTTTAAAATCTGTCAGCAAGGGATCACAAAAGCTCTGGGAGCAAAGAGCTGCTCACGTTAACCTCTGAACCAGATAATCTAACAGTAATCCATTCAGAACTAATCAAACATTTACAGAACCGCACCGGCATCCAGGCAAACAATTCGTCATTTTCACGTACTCATTACACTTGCAACATCTCAATCTACCTATGCAAATGAAGCGAGGGAGCTGACATCGGGCCCATGTACAGAAATTATAAACAAATATTCATCCATTATGCTGCTGGAATTTAACAGCTGAAGGACTAACAGTAGCTGAACTTCAAGCCCCGAGTATCAATTATTTATGAACCTAAAACTGACAGGACCGTGTAGGTGAATTAGCTGCATATGTCAAGCTTTGTTATAAATCCCAACCTACTGTAAAACTCATTTTCATAGAATGTATGTACAAGGCTGACAATATATCAACAGCCCGGCATTAATAATTTAGAAGAATGAGACCGTAAGGGAACACCTTGGAAACTGTGCTCTGCTCCGTAGTTGATATTACAAATAAAAAAGTCAAATAAAATGAATTTCCCATAAACAGAGAATCAAATAAAGCATTTTCTCCATAATTTTATTTTCAATTTCCAAAAACATACCAGTTGCTACTTTCATGTTTAGGTACCAGAAGCATCATCCTACGTTGTCTTAGTTTCTTCCGTTTTTTTTTTTTTTTTTCTTCCTAAGGAAACGGCAGGAAAAATTTTGGCCTAGTGATGAATGGAAGGTTTCCGTCTCTTTCCTTTATTTTTATGACAAAATAAGAGCAAGATGGAAGAGGAGCCGGAGCAGGCATAACGTGTTGTTTGCCGTAGTGAAATGGTTTGCTATGATTTGCCAGGGAAAGTATATAATAAAACGAAGCACCATGCCATAATAAAGACAGCTAATTGAGACAGTATTTCTCAAGAAAATGTTAGGCGTTTCATGACTGTCGGTCTCTGTTCTGAAATGCAGAAGCGCAACCGGTTGTGGAAACCTCAGCGACTCGCTCGGCTTGCAGCGTGCAAACCTTCTCCTGCCTGGCTCCGAGCAGCCCAGGAGCAGCAGCAGCATTTGCAGGTGGGGCTGGGTGGGTGAGAGACGGAGCAGCCCTGAGCTCAGCTCCCTCTCCCCGCCCCTCTCACTCATCGCCAGCTTTAACCTTAGCAATCATTTTCAGGCGAGCGATGCTCGGCGACGGAGACTTTTTGTCACTGTTAATGACTTCTCCCTGTCCATCTTCTCCCGACTCGCGATATTTATGGCTCTGTGGCCACATTTGTCATCTCAGGCCAGTGAGGGGGCATGTCTCAGCACCAAGGGGACTTCAGCCTGTGTTCTGGGCCCCGGCGCCCCTCCAGATGCAAAGCTTCGGCCCCCTTGGGGCTGGGATACGTGAAACTCTTTTGCTTCCTCCTCGCCTTCCACACCTCTTTTATTTGCTCTTTGAGGTCAGGCAGCTCTGTCTCTAACCCTCGTCCACACATGCTTCTCTGCTGTCTAAACAGTTCCTGCACCCTGCCAAGGAAGGCCCCTCCCGAGGCCCAGCAGCCCTGGCCCTGTGAGCTCAACCTAGCAGATCTCCAGCAAGCCCACTCCCAAGAGGGAGCCGGTTCCAACTCCCAGTCTCATTCCCATTCAGGTTCCCTGGAAACAAGAACAGCAGCCCATGATCCCCGTGGCTCCCCTCATTTGCAAGAGACTGAAATAAAAAATTAAAAATGTCTACCCCTTGTAGGCCAGGGCGCAGGCCACGCTGTGGGATCTAGCGGCAGACCCGCTGGAGGAGGCTGGGCGTGGGCCACCCTGGGCAGAGGTTTCTGCAGAAGAGGAGCCCCGTGTCTTTTGCTACACCCCCTTTTCTCTACACTTGCTGATGCTGGTACTTTTTCTCCTCTGCAACCTTTCAGGGCATCATTAAGCTTTCCAAGTTCTTCCAAATGGCCTTTAGTAGAGGGAGCCCTGGCAAGGTTTCATCTTTCCTTTTTTTTTTTTTTTTTTCTTCTTCCTTCTTCTTTAATGCTATGTGAAATTACACTCTGCAAAGTACCTGTTCAGACAACCTGTTTGGGCCGTGGACATTCTCATTTGTGAGTGTGTGCTGCGCTGCCTGGGAAGATAGCAAACTGTTCTTTCTCTTCAACTCCGATACTGATGATTTGGGGAAAAGTCTATTCCTTCCTTTGCCTCCAACAGGGCATAAATAGCCAGCTTCCTTAGCTACCATTTGGCCCTTTGCACAAACATGCTCCATTGATTGCGTCCAAGGCAAAAGAAGTTTCTTCTTTGACAGGTGTTTTCCTCACGTCCAGAGTGGCAGAAATGAGGACAGGTGTGGCTAGGCTGGAGTTGGGCCATTCTGCTGCCTGGAAAAATTACCCAGGAAGGTTAATGGATGAGGACTGTGGGGAATGCTCACTGTTAAATGCTAAGGACTTGAAAGTAGCTCTAATGTTTCTGGCTTGATGAAATGCTAAGATATTTACACTCTTATTACTTCAATCACGGGGGAATCGCTTGGATCTGTTTTAAAAGGGGACGAATTGAGAGAGCTGACATTTCTGGAAGAAACAAAGCTCCTTTCTGCAACCGGGATGTAGATGAGGATCCAGCCGAGGGAAGAAGCCTGGTTCAGGTGTGTTCGCCACTGCAGAAGGAGCCAAGGTTGGAACGCAGAGCAAGGGCAAGGGCTCTGGCTCTTGGGGCTAGGGGTGGTTGATTTTATTTGCACTTTTCTGGGGTTAAATATTTTGAGAACTTAAAAAAAAAACAAAGAGCATTCCCTTCCTTTCTGTTTATGGTTCCCCCTGGATGGTGCCTTTTTTCCTTCCTGTGCCTCCTGCAGCCGGAGTGAAGGGGAGGAGGCACTGGCTTATTCCCAAGAACAGCTAAAAGCGTCACAGGAGTTATGGGCTCTGTGCTTTATGAAGGAGAAAAATATATATTTTGGTCTTGAAAGCTATTGCTTCAATTACCGAGTAATTTCTTAAGCAACCTCAGGGTGGGCTTTTAAGAGGGGGGTTTGAGAGAGGCCTGCAGAGACCCTCTCCCTGTGTATTGCCATTGAAACCTGTCACGGTGAAAGCACAGAACTCTTTCTCTGTGAACTCCGCTACCAGGACACCCTGACAGGTCGTGGCACCTGGCCCTGGGCTTGTCTCGGTGGCTTCTGTGATTCCGGAATACGTCGAAATACATTCACAGCAGCACTGTTTCATAACAGACAGAAGGTGGAAATAACCAAAATATCCATCAACTGACAGATGGGTAAAGAAAATGTGGTAAATTCACACGGTGGAATACTATTCAGCTATAAAAAGGAATGCAATATGGATCTCTGTTACGATGCAGAACCTTGAAAACAGCACGCTAAGTGAAAGAAGCCAGGCACAGAAAGTCATATGACTCCATTTATAGGGGGCCAGAGGGGAGACATGGAAGCCAGGGTACAGAGGTCCTGGAACATCTCTCAAGAGGAGTCCAGCTCCGCCTTCATCCTGGGAGCATTACATGCCCCCAGGGAGACCTTCCTGATGACCGCCAGCCCTGCCTTGGTCGTCCATCACATGAGAGCCAGGGGACATGCCGTTCTGGGCTTCCCTGGGGAACAGAAGAGCTGGGGAGCTTGTGGGCAGAGGTTTTCTGGGGAGCACTCAGTACACATCCGTACAAGAGGCCAAAGCAAGGGATAGGGGAGGAGTGGAGCCTGAATCACCACAGAGGTGAGGTGTCTGCCAATCCTGCAGGAGCTGAGCTCTGGAGCTGGGGTGGCCTCTAGGGCCTCTCTGCACCTAGCTGGGGGTCAGGCCTTTGCTCCTGCTCATTGGCCAGTTACCCATGGGGCCCCCAGGGAGGGACAAAACCTGGAGGCGGGCAGAGCAAGCGCCCTTCCCAGGGAACGTTCAGCTCTGGGCAGCTGAGGGGGACCAGAAGAGAGAGGGTCAGGCAGCAAAGCACCGTGTCCACTGCGATGCTCTCAGGGCCAGGGTGCACAGCTTCCCTCAAAGGACCAGAGTGAATATTGTGAGCCTTGAAGGCTAACAGGCAAGTCAGGCACTTCCACAACCATTTTAAAAATGTAAATAATAATAATAATAACAACAACAATAATAATAATAATAATAATAATAATAATAATAACTCTGTTAGCTCTTGGCAGACTGGATTTGGCCAACTAGCCAGAATTTGAAGACTTTGCAGCTAAGTCTGCGCTGTCCGAAATAGTCGCCACTAGAGGTGGCGATTACGGCAATGACCATCAGTCTGTTCTGTGCTGCTGTGATAGACCACCACGGATGGGGCCGTTTATAAAGAGTGGAGATTTATTTCCCAGTGTTCTGGAGGCTGAAAAGCACACGATCCGCGGCTGGCGTCTTCTCACTACATGGTCCCCTGGAGAGAGGAGAGCGGATGCAGCATGGTCCCTGCAGCGGGCAAGAGAGGGCTACGAGAGGCTTTGCAACAAAACACGCTCATAGCCAGGCCTGGTGGTGCACGCCTGTAATCCCAGCACTGGGGAGGTTGAGACAGGAGGATTGCAGGTTTAAGGTTAGCCTCCGCAACTTAGCGAGACCCTCAGCAACTTAGGGAAACCCTGTTTCAAAGTAAAAAAAAAAAAAAAAAAATTAAATAGGGCTGGGGGTATAGCTCAGAGGTAGAGTGTCCCTGGGCTCAACCCGCCATTCTTGTGATTAGAAGCCCAGGCCCATGATAACAGCATCCATCCATCCAGGAGGGCCGAGCCCTGGTGACCTCATCGCTTTTTAGAGGTCACATCTCGACATGGCTGGGGACAGAGTTTCCACTCATGAACTCACTGTGGGAACCCATCAAGCTACAGCAGTCCACCTCCTAAAGCCTCAGCTTCCTCCACTGTAAGGTGGGTATACTGACTGCCCTGTACATTATAGTACATGATAAATAAAAGAAGCGAGGAGGATCATGTCACCGGGGGCTTGACACGCATATTCTAGTCCCTCCCTCTCTTCTGCTCCTTGCTATGGTCACGTTCTTCTGGGCCATTAGCGCAGCCTGGGCAGGTGAAGCCACAGACCCAGAGGCCTCCTGGGGCACATGGCGTCCTCAGCACGCAGACCCCAGCGAGCCCTCTGTGCCTGGGGGTCCCTCTTAGCCACCAGAGGCTGTTGGACGCACTTGGGTAACAAAGGGCGCTACCACTCTACCCAGGGCGCTGGTCACCTAATCATTCTGAACATCGCACCTGCAGACGATTAAACTTGCAAAGCATTCCAAGTCATGTCCAGCCTGCAGCACAGAAGAGGTGTGTGATACTGGTGGGTATGTCCCTACACCTGATAGACCTCCCCCTCGTCCCAGAGGGAAGCTAGTTTGGTCCCTCAACTGACCAGATGTCCCAGCTCAAGGTCCTGGGAGTCCATGAGACATCAAATGCACTGGACAAATGACTCCATCCTTCTCTGGCACTGGAGAATGCTATGGTTATAATCCATGGCATCATTTCTGGCCATGTAAAATATTCCACTTCTGTGGTTATTCGTTTACCTATTGAGTTTCCACTGGTCATTTACCTACTGTGTGCCTGACAGCCTTCTAAGCCCTGGAGAGACACAGAGAAATAAGGCAGAATTTTTACCCTCACGCAGCTCAGACCCTAACTGGAGATTCTAATAGATCAGGCCACACTGGGGATGCAAAAGTAATCAACTAATCTCAATTCTCTTTTAAAAGAAATAAGCCAAAGAAGTAACCGATAGTATCAGTCTTGGCAGAGATAATAGCGCTCAAAAAATATTTCAGCTACTAGCCCACACTTTCGGTCACCCTTGAAGTTGTTTCTGGCCAATGTTGTCACTTCTGGGCTGAAGCCTAGAAGAACCAGTAGGCCACCCCTTGTCTGTTCCTTCTGCCATGACTACCACAATGTTCCTGAGGATGGCGTCTAGGTTACCTGGGTCTCTGAGTAACCTCGTGGAACAGAGCCCTTTGGTGGCCCAGAGTGGACAAAGAACCTGATGAAGTAATGAATCTGTGTCATGTTAAGGCCACTAAGACTTGGGGGGTCATCTGTTACTGAACTTCACCCAGCCTATCCTACCGAACACAAGCGCACTAGAAGCCTAATCACACTTTAACAGAGTCCTTTTCTCTACATAAAAAGACATGACATGGTTTTAATTAAACCTTTTTTTTCTACAAACTGCCTCCAAAAACCTACTTAGATTCTAAATTTGAACATCAGTCAGTGCCCAAGCCGATTCTCATTTCTTACGATTTGGAATTCATGTCATTTTTTACGAATTTATTTTTCAGATGGGTGAGAAACAAACCTCAGCCAGAAGGAATTGGCAAGTGTCATTTGGCAAGCTAAGAAAAGAGCGGCGTGGGAAATATCCACTTTATGGAAATCAACAAAAGATGATGGAAATATGGAGGCTGTGCATTGTCCAGTTGCCATGGCAATTGAGAGGCTACTGGGGTTTTGGTGATGCAATGGCAGTGACAGCCATCACTAGTGAAACATCAGCCCGCTATCGACTCAGCTGGTCCTGCACCCTGACGTGGGAAGTCGGGAGCCTCACACGGCAAGGATGGGGAATATCACAGTCAGGAGTGAATCCTGGGTGCTGAGCTTGTTATTGTGGGTGACCAGAAGGCCCCCATCAAGATGGGGCTGCCCATCCATCATGGGCAAGCCCATCCTTTCTGATGAGGAAGACACCTAAGCAACTTTTCTTACTCAGGAATGAGGAGGTCAAAGAGCAGACGCCTCCAGAGCAGGGCTCAGCCTACAGCTCCTGTTCAGAGCCCGGAGCCCAACCGTAATGAGACCTCAGCAACTCAGCAAGACTCTTTTTCAACATGAAAACAGAAATGCCCTGGGAGCATAGATTGGAGATAAAATGTCCCTGGGTTCATCTCCAGTAGCCAAAACCAAAAAAGGACCTCAGCATTTGTACTATTGCCTGGTCTTTGGGTTCATAGTTCAGCTTGGCAGGGGAAGCTGAAAAGGGTACCGAGGGTAAGCGAGGAAAATGGATGGAATGGAGCCAACCCCGTGGGCTTTTGCTCCTTCTCACAAGTCTTCACCAGAAGATTTCTGACTGACTATGAATCGCAACACCCTAAATGTGTTGTTTTATTAAGCCAACTTTACTGAATGCCTCCCGTACGGTAGGAACTGTGCTAGCACTGGAAACAGAGGAAGCAATCAAGACCCACGTTGACCCTAAGAGAACTTAAAGCCTCCTTCAGTAAGCGCCTGCTGTATGCCCAGCCTCATCTACTAAAGCAGAAGGGATTTCAAAACCCAACACACTTCCTCTGACTCTCAAAGAGCTGTGATCCATGCAACCAGAGAAGAGAAAGGCTTCCAATGATCAGGCACTTAGGCGAATGGTCCCAGCCTTGGTGTGAGGTGAGGCTTACTGAGAAGAGCCACGGTGGCATCTGGCCTCCACCACTATCTTTTTATAGGTGCAATGTAATTTTACATCATGATGAGACTCAAAGCGATACAAACATATATGCACACATCACTTGCTGTATTTACCTCTGTACACCCATTCTTCCCTTCTTCCTTTCCCAAAAGAGTTAGTAAGATTGGTAGTGAAACCTTATGTGGACTTTGTATGTACGTAACTTTATTTGAACTGCTCCTTACCTTGATCCTCATTTTTCCCCCTCCCTCGATCCCTTTCCACTATTTTACTGTTTTCACTCCTCACTGGACTAACATCCCTTTTACTTCCTATTTTTATTCCAGCCCTCACATGTGAGACAAAACATACGACCCTTACTCCCTGAGACTGGCTGATCTCACTGAGCATAATACTCTCTAGTTCTGTCCCTTTTGCTGCAAGTGACATCATTTTGTTCTTCTTTATGGCTGAGAATAATTCTATGGTGTGTGTACACCACATTTTCATTATCTGTTCATCTGTTGATACAACAATGAAGAAAGGAAGGGATAAAAGGAACTTACCTCAACATTATAAAGGCAATATATGATAAACCCAATGCCAACGTCATTCTGAATGGAGAAAAACTGAAAGCATTTCCTCTAAAACCAGGAACAAGAATCAAGGACGCCCACTGTCCTCACTCTTATTCAATACAGCTCTTGAAATCTTAGCCAGAGCAATTCAGCAAGAGAAGGAAATTAAAGGGATACAAATAGGAAAAGAGGAAGTGAAATGATCCCTGTTTGCAGTTGACATGATTCTATACTTAGAAGACCCAAAAAGCTCAACCAGAAGACTTTCTAGCATTGATACACAAATTCAGCAAAGTAGCCAGATACAAAATCAACTTGCAAAAATCAATAGCTTTTCTTTACACCATTATCTTTTGGGTGGCTTCCAGTCTCAAAACTGGACACTTACTTAGTCAACCAGTTTGGATAGTACTATCCCTTGGAAAGTGCTCCATCTTTAGGACCCTCAGTCTTCCCTCCAGCTAAGAGATTCTGATTTTGTTACATCACATCAGCTTGCACTCAACATCCTAAGGTGCCGGCAGAGTCCCGGTTCATCCTAATCAAATTAATCATGGAAATTGCCTTTTGGTTTAATTTCTTAATTACAGAGAGAGAGAGAGAGAGAGAGAGAATCCTTTAAACACATACCTAAGTTTGTTATCAAGACCCTCAAAAATATTCATACATTGTGATCTAGAAATTTCACTTCTGAATATTCCAAAGAAATAACTCTAAATAGTGTTAAAAATGTCTTTGCACAGAGATGCTGATAGTAACGTCATTTGTGCAAGGGGACAATTAGAACCCACCTACCTATCCACAACAAGGGCAGTGGTAAGTGAGTTATGGGCAGTCCATACACTGGAATATTTTCAACACATTAATGTGGTGTTTACAATGATTTAATAAACTGGTGAAGTGTTTATGAAGTGTGAAGCAGAGAAGAAAAATCAAGATCCAGACTAGCATATAGAATTTAAGCTCAACTATAAACTGTTTGCATAGGAAGAAGGGAATAAACTAAAATGTTAACAATTATATCTAAAAGTTGAATGGTGGGAGATTTTTATTTTCTTTGCTCTTCTGTGTTTGGCAAATTCTCCTCAATGAAGATAAGTTAGCTTTATATTCAGAAAAGTAAAATTGTAAAAGGAAATGATAGGACCAGTGAAGCAGTCCTGATCTGCTGGAGTCTGTGGGTAGGAATCAGTAGGCCAAACCCCGATGTTTAAATGTGGGAGAGACTCTCAGCCTTTGCAAAATGTCTTTAAACCATTAAATACATTTTATAATTGCAACTGCTCACTCTAAATTGACTGTTTATTCTAACGACTTTTTTTTTTTTTTTTTTGTGAACCACTGTTTACAAATAAGGCAGTTCCTGGAATCTGCTAGCAATTAGGGGATTGTTCTGGCCTCCTAATGAAAAATAAACACCATTAATAATGCCGGTCCTGGCTTATGCTCATGTTGGTTTCATGTCATTTATTTTAGGAACAGAGAGTAATAACCCTTAAAAATTGTATCTAGCCTACGGATCATTCTTATGCGTCTTTTGCTAATCTCATGACAGGGAGAAAATGTTATTAAGGTAAGATGAAGGACAAAGATGCCTTTCCCCTCCCCTTTCACATTGGTTTTCATAAACAATGGTCTCTTAACAATTCTCATAATTCATTTTATTTTGCACATGCACATCCATCTCACAGGCCAAGTTAAAGTTCCATTCCTTAGACCAGGGCCCACTGGCTACTGTTTTCTCAAAACTGGGATGAGCAAACACCTGGGCCTCCCACACCACCTGGTCTGTGTCGAAGCTGTGGAAATGTAGCAAGAGGTATCTAGTTATGAGAGATGTGAAAGTTAAAATGATAAGATAAAGTTACCCATGAAAAATGAAAGACCAAACATACACACACACACACACACACACACACACACACACACACACACACACTCACACACGTTCGAAGGTTGTTGGCAGCTTTACTTGTAATAGCCCCAAACTGAATACAAACCAAATGTCCCTCAGCAGGTGGACAGAATGCAATAGAATATTACTTAACAGTAAAATTTTTAAAAAAGGAAGATCTACTGATACATACACAGTGGAGATGAATCTCAAAGCAACTGCACTGAATGGAAAATACCAGACCCCTCTCTCCAAAAGAAATAATGTGTAATTCCTTTTATAGTAAATTCTAAAAATTGCAAGTTTATCTATGGTGACAGAAAGCAGATGGGAGTGTAGAGAAAATGAGGAAGGGATCACCGTAGGCAGGAGAGGGGTATGTCCATTATCTTGACAAAAGTGATAGATTTACATGTGTATACATATGTCAAACTCATACTCTAAGTAGAAGCAGCTTCTTGGTCAGCATTCTCAACTACTATGACCCAACAAGCCTGACTACACACAACTTCAAGGAAGGAAGATTTATTTGCTCACAGTTTTGGAGATTTCAGAGTTTCAATCCATGTCAAGCTGGGTTTATGGAGCCCAGGGCACAGCAGCAGGAAGCAGAGACAAGGAGAGAGCAAGATTCTGCCCTCACATCCTGAAAGAGAGAGAGAGAGAGAGAGAGAGAGAGAGAGAGAGAGAGAGAGAAGGGGTAGGAGAGACCTTATATAATCCCAAGGCTACACCCACAGGACCCCTCCTTAGGAACCAAGCCCTGCTTCCAACACTGCTCCTTGTTTTCCTGAGGGCTAGGGGAACATTCTAAATCCAAACCATTCTAGGCAGTTTATTGTTAAGTTGATAAACCTGCTTTTAGAAAATTAATGAGCAATATTATCATATTTAGCTTACAAAATTATAAAATATTTTTATTCATAGAAAACTTCTTCTACCATTACTAAATAACTTTGTGTTTAAAAATTTCTTTAGAAAAGTATAGTCATAGGCTACATAATGACTTTTTTTTTTTTTTTTTTGGCACTGGGGTTTGAACCCAGGGACATTCTACTTCTGAGCTACAACCCCAGCCTGACTATAATAATGTTTCAATCAACAAAAATTGACATATGTACTGGTAGTCCCATGAGATTACAATGGAATAAAAAAATTTCTATCACCTAGTAGCATCGCAGCAATGATAATGCTGTAGGACGATGCATTGCTCGTCAGTTTGTGATGTGGCTACAAACACACCATCTTCATCGCCATTCATATAAAGGTAAAGCATTGGGGCACAGTGGAACACACCTGAGGTCCCTGCACTTAGGAGGCTGAGGTGGGAGGATCATTTGAGCCCAGGAGTCTGACACCAGCCTGGACAACACAGAGAGACCTTGCGCTCCAAAACATAGAGCACATACAGCTACCTACAGTGCACAATATTGATGATGATAATAAATGACCATCACTGACTTATGTATTTGTTACACTATGCTTTTTATCATTACTTTAGAGTGTATTTCTTCTCCTTATAAAAAAGAGTTTACTATAAAATAATAAAAAGGTTTACTATAAAATATGCTGAGTTATGTGAATAGCATCCTCATACATCTCATTTATATTGTTTCTTGATGACATTGTTTTCTCTTGTGATTGATTTAATATCACATTAGATTGTTCATCATGGCCTTAGAAGTAATAAGTTATACTGTGTGTGTGTGTGTGTGTGTGTGTGTGTGTGTGTGTGTGTGTGTACACGTGTGTGTGTGATGTAGCCTGGATGTGTAGAAGGCTATACCATTGAGGTTTGTGCAAGTGTGTCTTGATGTTCACACAATGACAGAATCACCTCTCCATGCCCTTCTCAGAACTTATCCCTGTGGTTAAGCCACACATGACTGTTAGGTAAAAGAGAAAGCGGTAAGAAAGACAAATACTCTTACCTGTGGGATGAATCACTATATGTTCTGGCATGGTGTTAGGTTCACATACCTTCCATGTATGTTTCCTGATACTGTGTGTTCGAAACATCACATAAAGAAATATGTAAGAGAGAGACTCTGAGGGACAGAGTAGACTGCACAGTATGAGAATGGCTTAGAGTCTGTAAAACATGGCCCTAGATAGCAAGAAATGAGCAAGAGTGAGGCATAAAGTGGAAACCTTGAGGATAGAAAATCAATGGCCACCTCACATATGTATTCCTGTGTCTACTAATGCCTAGCACTGACTCAGAAGCCTGGGAGACTGTTCTAGAAGCTAAAAGATAAGTAGAAATAAAGGGCTGCTTCCAAACTTTTGTCATAAGACATGGTTCCCCCTACATGAGGTACATTCAGAGCTGCACGACACACCATAAGAACCATGTCCCCCTCTTTGGTGACCCAGACACAGGTCTCCCCCTTCAGCCTGTGTGTTTCAGGGGCACTTGCCGGGAGGAGCATCCCCCCTCCATAGACCCAGCTCAGTGGATTGTCACTTCAAATACTGCTCCTCTGGAAACCTTCACTCTAAAACCAAGCCAGTTCCACCCCTTCTCTCAATCCCCTGGCTTCTCTTCATATCACGTGACCCAAGTGATCTCAGGTCCCACCGCCTGGAATGGGGAAGACACAACAGCAAGAACCCCTCACCTGTGCTTCCTATGTGCCCGGTACATGGGATGCACTCAAGAAACTTCAGGATGAATGGGACAAACCCCCCCCTGAGCTTCCCTAGAAGGCAAGCAAGGAAGCCTGGGGTTCTAGGAGGCGTCACATAACTAGAAGTATAAAGAGGAAAGCCATGAAGACACTGGTAACCTCCTAAGGAACAGGTGAGTGGGGAAGTTCTTTATTGAGCTCCTCGGTGCTGAGCCAGGGATGAGCATACTAAAACATCCCAGCGCCCCTGGGCTGTGCCTTCTGGCTCCACCCCCATAGGACACAAATGGATCATCAATGAGCAGTATCACAACAGGTCATTTCACAGATATGTTCCACCACTGGCTAAACTACAGATGTGCATGTGCAAAACAACAACAGCTAAGTTATCAAGGGAAAGTCAGAGCTTAGCAGCTACAAGCCTGGGCTTTGGGGCCAGTACACTGAAGCCTGCTCTCCAGTTACCAGCTGTGTGTCTGTGTTAGTGAGGCTGGCAGCGGTAACAAGCAGCCCCAGGCCTCAGTGACTTAGAGCAGCAAAACTTCCTTCAGTGCAGCGGTCCTCAGAAGAGATCCCTCTGGGCTGAGGTCAGATCCCTGCTTTTCCTCCCTATAGCTCCACCATCTTCTAGGATCTCCTCAGAGTCATTTACCAATCCCTGAATTCAATCAGCAGACAAGTGAAGAGGGTGTGCAGGTCTGCACAGGTGTTTTATGGCCAACTCTGGAAGCAATGAACATTCCTTCTGTCCACATGCTATTGGCTGAGGCCAGGTCCATGGCCCAACCTAACTGAGAGATGTGGTCAGGAGATCAGATGTGTCCAGGTGTCCAGGAAGAAGAAACAGGATTGGATATTGTGCTAGATTGGATAAAGTGTCCCCCCAAAATGTGTGTCCTTTCTAGAGCCCTAAAATGTGATCTTATTTGAAAATAGGATAGTTGTACATGTCATTGGTTAAATTAAGATGACATCAGGATGGAGTAGGGAGAGTCCTTAACCCAGTGTGACCAGTGTTCTTGTTAGAAGAAGAGACAGACAGGGAAGGCTACAGGGGACAGGGCAGAGAGATGTCACTGCAAGTCAAAGAATGTTAAGGATGAACAGCAACCACTGCCTGCTAAGGAAAGGCAAAAAAGGATCCAGGGAAGGATCCTCTGGAGACCACACGGCCTTGATGACACCTTGATTTCAACCTTCTAGCTTTCAGAACTGTGAGAGGATAAATTGTTTGTTGTTTTGGGCCACGCACTTTGTTACTGTGAGATAGCAGCCCTCGGAAACTGGCACAGCATCTCGCAGTGCCTCCAGACAACTTTCCTCTCTAAGCCTTGGCTTTCTCATCTGTAATGTGGGCAAAATAATGGTAACTAACCAATAAGTGCCTCTAAAGATTAAATGAGGTAAAGCGTGTGAAGCGCTTAGTACACTGTCTGAACAGCATAAATGCCCAATATAGGTACGGTGATTATTACAACCATCCCTCAGTTTGGAGAGAAATGTTGAAGTATTACAGATCATAGAAAAAGGAGCAGGCCGAGTAACTTAAGAGCTTTGAAAAATCAGCCCTTTCCTATTGGCCTACAGAGGAATCTAAGAATCAACACCTTAGGGACATGTCGCCAAGTGGAGAAATAGGAATGGGCCGTACCAGGATGGAGCCCAGACATGAATCCTTAACATTCTGCTGTGACTCCGGGACAAAGTAGTAGACTAGTCTTTAAACATTAAAGCAGAAAAAGAAAAATATAATGAGATTCCAGAAGAGTGAGAAGAAGCTGCAAAGAACTCTGGGATCCTCCACCCACCGTACCCTTCCCTCCCGTTACTGGCTCCCTCCACCCCCACAACCTGCTGTCTCCCTGGAAGCCGGAGTCCCAGACCATCAAGCAAGGAGCTAAAAATCAGGAATAGCTACACTCAAACCTTGCTGTCCATACTCCTGGGGTCAGATCTTCACTCCATCTCATTTACTTCTGGGGCAAGTTTTTAGGTGACAAACTCAGAGCCTTACAAAAAGTTTTCCCATGGAACTTCTTTAACAACTTACTTGTCTTCATGGTTTTTGTTTTGTTTTGCTTTTATTTTTGTTTTTTTGGTATTGGGAGTTGAACCTAGGGCATTCTACCTGTAAGCTACACCCCCAGCCCTTTTTATTTTTTGATTGATTGGTTGATTGATTGAAACAGAGTCTCACTAAGTTGCTGAGGCTGGTCTTGAACCTGTCATCCTCCTATCTTAGCCTCTCAAGTACTGGAATTATAGGCCTGCACCATCACACCTAGCTATACTAATGCTTTTATAGCCTAATTAAACTCCTTAAAATGTGTTTTCTTGTCATGAACAGACCCAGGACAAAAATCAAGGTGTATCTTGTTTGCAGAAGACAAAGAGCATTTACATCCTGCCTTTGTTGCGAATTTTCTAATTGTGAAATGGGGCATCTTGACATTCCCCCTCTCCTAGGGGTTTCTAGGCTGTTCATTGAAACTATCTGGGAAGCTTCTTAAGAAGCACAGATTCCGGCCCCTAGGCCAGGCCTGCTGACTCCATCTATAGGAATGGAGCCCAGGAAGACATATCTAATCTTCCCTTGATGATCCAAATGCAGCCTGACATTCATTTAATGGCCACTATTTGAGAACCACTGTCTATATTACAGTAAACGCCAATGTGAAACTAGCTATTGCCTTACAGCAGGTGGCCCCAGAAGAGGGATGCCCCACTGACCCAACCGCTCAGGCACAAATAATTTGTTATGATGACCAGCGAGGGAGAAAAAGAAACCATCGATTGCCCAAATGGCCAGTTTAGTTTTTAATTGTGCCCAATGCAAGAAAGCTGAACATCTTTAAAACATCATTTAAACATACAGTTTCTTTCAGAGACCACCAAAAGAATTCAGGGCACAGACATCACGTGCCCCTAAACTGTGTGTCCTTCATTGAAAGAGGTCAGTCTAGCCGGGCGTGGTGGCGCACGCTTGTAATCCCAGCATTTGGGAGGCTGAGACCAGAGGATCCGGGTTCGTGGCCAGCCTCAGCTACCTAGTGAGGCACTCTGCAACTTAGTGAGACTCGGTTTCAAATAAAGAATACAAAATAGGGCTGGGGGTGTAACTCGGAGGTAGAACGCCCCCGAGTTCAATCCCCAGTACCGCAAAAAAAAAAAAAAAAAAAAAAAAAAGAAAGAGGTCAGTCTCCTGTCCTCCACCTTCACCCCATGAAGGTGTACTCAGAGAACTCCCTCCCACAGCCCCCAAGGCTTGTTGAGGTTAGAGAAGGAACACTGAATTGTATTTTAGATCTCTTTTATCCTCTCTTGCCTCTCCTCCAAATAAAAATTGATCTCTAAGGAGTCCAGGTATTGACTTAACTCGTTCTGAATTACTCTAATCTTGAGTGACTCTTTGTCACTCGTCATTTTACAGGAAGCAGGTAACATAGCTATTATCCTGTTATCTCCTCCTGGAAAAGAACATTCTAATGGGAACTTACTGTACTGGTTTGCCAGCACCTCAGCAGCTCGGCCTTGGAGCCCCTGCCAGGAACTCTATTGGAACTGAAGGTTTCAGTCTCCCTGCTTGTACACAAATAAGCAGAGAACCAGGTTTCTCGCCATCTGCTACATCGAGGTACCTATGGCCAGCTATCTGAGGAGAGAAAGAGCCTGGCTTAAGGAATTCAAAGAGGCCTGGTCCTGCCACTAGATCACACAGGGAAGTAATCCATTTCTTTTTCAGAATCTCTGGTTTTTGTTCTGTAAAATAGAAACGGTACTACTTCAGGTAGTATGCTATAGGGTACTCATGGAGAAATGATAGTTTTTAAAATTATCAGTGCCTGTAATCCCAAACTTGGGAGGCTGAGATAGGAGGATCGCAGGTTCCAGGCCAGCCTCCGCAACTTAGCAAGCGAGACTCTCAGCAACTTAGTCAGACAGTGATATACATATATAATCAAAATGCCACCATTTGCATTATACTTTAATTAGGGCAACCAGGTGAAACACAGGCGGCTGGTTAAATTTAAATTCAAAATAAACCACAGAAAATATTTTGTTGTTTGTCACATGCAATATTTGAGACAAGCATAATTAAAAAGATATTCCTTGTTACTGGGAATTCAAACTTAGCTAGGCTTCCTGAAGTATGGCTCACCAGAAATGTAGAAAAAGGGTAGGTCAACCCACCTTAGAGTGGGTGAGCAGGATAAGGGTCATTAGTAGCCACTGCTTTGAAAGCCAGCCTTCTTTCAGATAAGGGACTTTACCTTTTAAGCAGCTGCATGAAGGAGCCAACATGGTCTTGCCTGTTCTATAAGTATAGACACTTCATCCCTGAAAAAATGTATGGTTCTAGAATTCTGTTTCCAGAAATATGAAAGACAGTATTATCCAAAGGGCTGCCCTGCTGTGTTTGTTTTATGGCAGGGTTATACAAAGTAAGGTCCATGTCTAAGAATCTTCTTTCCATTCCCTACTCCCAGAAGAAACTAAACCTGAGCTAAAAAGGGATCTGTAGCAAGCAGACAGAAAGAAAACAGTGCAGGTCAGGACCAATACCAATGCCAGCTTCACAACTACAATACTAAGCCCTGGACCATCAGCAAGGTGGAGAAGCCAAGCTCATGCCACCATATTAAATAAGAGACTCTCAATAGAGTCCAAAATTACTTCACATTTGTAGCTCTTCTCAGCACCCAGAAATAAAGCTAATAAATGCAAAGCCTTCCTAGAGGAAATTATCCCAGATTTAGATCTATAGGATTCTTATCAATGTCATGCATGCAAATATGACCCCATAATTCAAGGCCACCAAACACACAAGGAAACAAGTAAAAGTTAGCAGCCACATAAAACAGTAAACTTAGACTGTTGGTAATTTAGAAATTGAAATTAGTAGATAGATGATATGAAATAGCTATGCATTAACTGTTTGAGAAAGTTAAATTTAAAATCACAAAAATAAGTAAGCAACAAAGTCCAACAAAATAAACAAAGGTACCTGAGAAATAATCCAATAGAACCTTTAGGAATTAAATTATTCAATTCAGAAATAAAATGGATGGGTTAAACAACAATGGAATATAACTAAAGAGAGATTGGTGAACTTGGAAAATAGAGCTGAAAAAAAAAATCACTTATTACCGTATCACTAGGACCAAGGAGATGGTAAATATGAGAAAAGTTAAGCTCTATGAAGACTGGAATTAAAGGTTCTAAATCACATCTAATCGAAATCCCAGAAGAAAGGAACACTGAAATTATTTTTTTTCCTAAAGAAAATGGCAGAGAAGTTTCCCTAACTGATGAAAGACATGAGTCCATAAATCCAAAAAGCACATATCAAAAAATAATAGAAAAGACATACCCAGGTAGCGTGTCCTGAAATTGTGGGACAAAGACAAAGGAACAACATTAAAAATAGCCAGGAAGAAAAGATGGGCCATCCACAAAGAAATTAGACTGATAGCAGACTTCCTAACCAGGGCAATGGAAACCAGAAGGCAATGGAACGATGCCATTTCAGTGCTGAGGGAAAGTAACTATTAACCTAAAGTGTGTGCCCAACACAATTATTTTTAAGGAAATAGCTTTAAATAAAAAACAATTTCACATAATTTTATAAACAAGAAATAAGAGTCTCACCACCAACAGATTCAATGTCACTTTAGAACATTTAAAAGACCTTTATGTCTTCTCTCATATGTGGATGCAAAAAAGAGAAAATTGGAATAAAAAAGGGATGTCACAAAAAAATAGAAGGGGGTCCAGTAGACTAGAGGAAGAGGATGGGCAGAGGGAGGACAGGAGGGGAGCCACTGAGGAATGACATCGGACAAACTGTTACATGCATGTATAAATACATCACAACAAATCCCACTTCTATGCATAATTATGGTGTGCCATTTTTTTAAAAAAAAAAGGTAAAAATTAAAAACTAATGAAATGTGACAATACTACAAAGGGAGATGTCTTACGATACAAGAGCAAATAGAACGGAACATATACAGGTAAATCTAAACAAACTGCTATTTTAAGTAAAAATTGCACTAAAATACTGACAAACCACCACATGTAAGTGTGTGTGCTGGGATAAGGGTGTTCAAATTAAATAGTTTTCTACAATCCTTGTGTTTTTCATTACGGATTTTCTTTAAAATGCGTGTACATGGTAAACTAGGATTGTCCTGAGAAAACACCACTGTTCTAGCATAAATATGAACAACGGTCCCTTTTATTCTTCAAAGTGTCCTGCACTGAACAGTACGTTATATTGCCACCCTGTCTGTGATACAATAACCCCACTCCTAGCTATGTACCTTGGGGATGTTCTTGTACAAGGACACTGGGAGGTGTGTGCAACAGTATTCAACAGGAGGGACATTATCTTACGGCACTTTGTAAAATGTTCTTTTTCCCACAAAAGGGGTCGGTGGACGCAAGGAAAGCACATGGAGCCTTCACAGTCATCACTAAGACTGATGTGAAAGTGAGCCTGCCTTGTCTCGCCTCCCACCCCCAGCCCCACCTCCCAGCACTAAGTTTCTGGACATGCCTTCTCTAAGCCCCAGTTTCCTTACATGGAAGACTTGGATAATAGCAATACTTACCACGTGGGGTTGGCAGGGAAGCCCATTCGCATTTGTAATAAAAGCCAACACTTACTGAGCAGTTTATTAGAAGTCTTATGTATAGAGCTCACTTAATCCTCACAAGGACCTTTAACGTGCCTATTATTGTCATTCCCGTCTTATAGGTAGGATGGTTGAGACTCAACAACATTAGACAACTTACACAAGGTCAAGGACCTAGCAAATCATAGGCCAACCCTCAAAACACAGCATCTGGATCCTCAAACTACAGGCATGAGGACCCGGCCCCGGGGGATCTTCACCACCTCTGAGCTCTGCTGTGGGCTCTCTCGGGCAGCCAGGGCTGGCCACAACTCTCCCCAAGCCTTGGCACTGAGAGCGCACAATGTCCGAAGAGACAGAGACTCCTCTGGACCAAATGTTTTTCCACATGTGATTTGCTGCTGAGCTGCAAGGAGGGGGGTGAATGAGAGAGGCAGGTGAGAGTCTACACAAGATTATCACTTGTGCTTTCGGGGGTCAGAGCCATAGAAAGGGGGTTCTAAGGGCTTCCAAATAACTCTCCATGGCCTGGCTATCATTTTATTAGATGAGAAACATGGGCACAGGAACCACCGAGGGAGACAAGCAGAGATGGGAATGGGACGGTGGGTAGGGCCTTGGGGCCAGGGACTTTGCACCATCCAAAAGGTAACAGAGACCCAGTGGGGTCTGTGAGCGGGGTGGGCAATGATCCATCCCTTACGGTGGTAGAATCGGGGGTTTGCCTTCCCTTCTTCCAGTTTCCTCCCTTCTTCCCTCCTTCCCTTCCTTTTTTTCTTCCTTCCTGCAAGTAATTATGGAAGGCCGATGGAGTCTCAGCCTAGGCCCTGGGAATGTGGTGATGGATAAGAC
>PVLC010027594.1:0-20000 GCA_004027655.1 Graphiurus murinus
TTTTTTTTTTTTTTTTTTTTTTTGTGGTACTGGGGATTGAATTTAGGAGCATTCTACCTCCAAGTTATACCCCCAGCCTTATTTTTTATTCTTTATTTTGAAACAGGATCTCACTAAGTTGCGGAGTGCCTCACTAGGTAGCTGAGGCTGACCTCAAACCTGGATCCTCCGGTCTCAGCCTCCCAAATGCTGGGATTACAAGCATGTGCCACCACGCCCGGCACTGGGTGTGACATTTTTATACAGAAGGTAATCAGCCTGCTCCCAAACATCAGTGCCCAGCAGCAGAATAAGGCCTATTGTTCCTCGCATTGGATCCTGATTAGAACAGGCAGCAATCTGTAAGCGTCCCTGCTCCTTACTGAAACCAAGCCAACCCCAGCCTGAGCCTTGGGCACCAATAGACACAGCCGTCAGTTTCCCCTTGGGCACCAATAGACACAGCCGTCAGTTTCCCCTTAAACTTGTCAAAGGAACCAAAGTCACGTCTGATGACTTCCAGCAACTTCCCTTTGGGTTCTCTGCCACCATTAGGGTTCAGGTTTGTCCCGAATGTGGTGTGATTGATGTGACCTCCGGCGTTGAACTTCGGTGCAGGCTGAAGAGCTACCCTCGGCCACCGCCTGCTGGAGCTTCGTGGCGGTGTTACAGTTGCTCACGTAGGTCTTGTGGTGCTTGCTGTATGAGCTGAGAGTTGATGTGCAGCTCCAGGGCACCAGAGTTGTAGGGAAGGTCGGGGACGCTGTGCTTCTGCCAGAAGCCCAGCCAACCCACGCTGCAAGGCAGAGGGCACCCCAGTCACACACGACCCCCAGGCCCCCTACCTTCCCATGCGTGCTGGGAGATGCTTGCCACCCACATGGCACTGGTAGCCCCAGGCCCCAGGTCTGGTTGTTGTTTTGAAACAGAGTCTGGCTAGGTTGCTGAGGCTGGCCTTAAACCTGCGATCCTCTTGTCACAGCCTGCCAAGTACTGGGATTACAGGTGAGCACCACCAAACCAAGCTAAGAGGTGGGATTTGAACCCAGGGTATCCAGTTCCAGTCTGTGGCGTTAACCTCTCTGTTGGTGCTGGAGGGACTCTGTTGGGTCACATTCTCTTGCCTCCTCCTCTGCCCCCTGCCCCAGCCTCTGCGTCAGCAGGCTAGGTTTTGTCTTCCCTGCCTTTGCTTCTGGAGTTTGTCACCAGCAGCCCCTCCCCAGCTTTCTCCTGTCTCAGTGCTCATTTCTCAGCAGTACTGGCTGCAGCCACCTGAGAAGCACCCTGTTCCTGCAGCCACCAGGCACCGGCACTTCCCACACCCACCACTCTGCTTCCTCCCCAGGTCAGGAGGCCCTAGCCTGGGCAGAGGGAGTCTGGAGCCCGGGGCAGCAGTGACCAATGAGTCAGGTCTCGCCTCCATCTGCCAGTGGGTGCTGGCCTTGCCCCTCTGACCCCCATGGGCTGACCCGAGTCCCATCTGCGCAGAGTGCAGGCTTGGCCTGGCTCCATCCCACAGCTGTGGCCCTTGCCTGCCTTGATCTCTGCAGCATCTACTCAGCCCCTGGCCTGGCTGCACCTCCCCCCTTGGGCTGTCAGCAGGATGCCCCTCAGAGCTGGGCACCCTGTCCTGCTCCCCGGGCTCCCTGCACAGTTGCTGCACGGTCAATGGCATTCCCTGGGAGACTAGCCCCTGTGGCACAGGGCTCACGTGCTTCCGTTTCCTCCCCCGTACCTAACCTAGCACAGAGCCTGACCCATGACAGGTGCTGGAGAAGTGTTTGTGGAATGGAGTTGCAACTTCTCTCAGAGCCCGCAGCAGGCAGACTGTGCTGTGTCTGTACAGATCACTGTCCTGATCTGGGAGACGGGCACAGAAGTAAGGGCTCCTTAGTCATAGAGCAGCAGGCAGTCATCGTCTCCATCACCCACCATGCTTCTTCTTTTTCTTCGTGCACTCACAAAAGTTGGGATCCCCTTGAGGATGGGGCAGCAAACACCTACTGCCTAGAGGAGACCCCGGTGCCAGAGCCAGATGCCCAGGCGGCTTCTGAACCAGGATTGGCACGGATGCCTCCCCCACATCCTTGCGCAGCCTCAGCAGGCACTGCTAGCTCATCCCAGCACTCCTCCCCGAACTTCAGACCCCTATCAGCTCAGTGCTGTGTGTGTGTGTGTGTGTGTGTGTGTGTGTGTGTGTGTGTGTGTGTGTGTTTTACCAGGGATTGAACCTTGAACCCAGGGACATTCTACCCCCGAGCTACATTCCTAGCCTTATTTTTTATTCTTTATTTTGAAACAGGTTCTCACTAAACTGCAGAGAGCCTCACAAAGTAGCTGAGGCTGGTGTGAACCTGCAATCCTCCTGTCTCAGCCTCCCAAGTACTGGGATTACAATCATGCACTACCACGCCGGCTTTCAGGTGTCTTTTTCAGAAGAAAAATATTTGCTACCTCTGTGCTAAGAAATAGACCCAAATTGCCGCTGATTTTATGTTGTTGACCTAGGAGGAATTGTTTTTTTAAAGACTCTAGAAACAAGCCAGGTATGGTGGTGTATGCCTGTAAGTAGCCTGAGGCCAGCTGCAGCTACTCAGCGAGGCCCTCCCCAACTTAGTGAGACCCTGTTTCAAAATAAAGAATAAAAAATAGGGTGGGGGTGGAGCTCGAAGGTAGAATGCCCCTGGGTTCAATCCCCAATACCACAAAAAAAAAAAAAAAAAAAAAAAAGGGCTGGGGATGTATCTATGAGGTAGAATGATCCTGGGTTCAATCCCCAATCTCCCCCCCCCACACACACAGACTCTAGAAAAAAATGGGGGTGCATTTCCACAAAGAATGGGGCCTATGTAAGTGATTTTTCTATTCCACAACTACATATTGTGAATTTTTGTGTCTCCCCAGAATTTACAAGTTGGAGCCACAGCTCCCTCGGTGACGGCATTAGGAGGGGGCGCTGTTGGGAGGGATTAGGTCATGAGGGTGGGGTTCCCATGAATAGGATCAGAACCTGGACAAAAGAGGCCCCAGAGAGCTCCCTCGCCCTTCCACCATGTGGGGTTACAGAGAGAAGTCGCCACCCTGCGAGTCAGAAAAGGATCCTCCCGGGAACTCCACCGGGCTGGCCCGCTGACCGGACTTCCAGCCCCAGCACCGTGGGAAATAAATTCCCATTGCTTATAAGCCACCCGGTGCATAACATTTTGTTATAGAGTCTGAGCTGACTAAGAGCCCCCACCCTCATGACCTCATCTGAACCTAATTATCTGCCAGAGGCCCCACCTCTAAACACCATCACATTGAGAGCTGGGGGTTTGGGGGGCAAGCCAGCCGATAGCGCCACCCCACCATGTGCCAGGCTCCCTCTGAGCTGGGCATTGGGCAGCGGCAGTGAGTCAGGCCCCAATGAGCCGAAGGGCTAGAGTCTTCGTTAGAGGAGAGAGACAGGGAAGGAGAGTCCCAGGAGTCACTTTAAGCAAGTGGACCTTGAAAGGAGGTGGTTGATCCCAGCAGGGCCTCTCAGGTGTCCTTGGTGGCCCTGCCAGTGGCAGTTTTTGAGGCTATTCAACTATTACTAAGTGCAAATAACACTAGGGTAGAATTACATAAGTCACAGTTGATAGTGAGTGTTACCTGTTTTAACACAGAACACACTGTTAATATTGAATTGTCTACAAACCCCAATTCATTTTCTTTTTCTTTCTTTCTTTCTTTCTTTCTTTCTTTCTTTCTTTCTTTCTTTCTTTCTTTCTTTCTTTCTTTCTCTTCTCTTCTCTTTATTTTTTTGTTCTGGGGATTGAACCCAGGGACATTCTATCTCAGAACTATACTCCCAGTCCTTTTTATTTTTTGTTTTGAAACAGGGTCTCGCTAAGTTGCTCAGAGTCTTGCTAAATTGCTGAGGCTGGCCCCAAACCTGCGACCCTCCTGTCTTAGTCCCTCAAGTACTAAGATAACAGGCATGCATCACTACGCCTGGCTTAACATCAGTTCTTTATTGTTAGAGACAATAAAGTTATTCAAGCTGGATGTAGTGGCTCACAGGCCTATAATCCCAGTACTTGGGAGGCTGAGACAAGAGGATCCCAGGTTTGAGGCCAGCATTTCAAAATAAAACATAGAGGCTGGGGGTGTATCTCAGATATCGAATGCCCCTGGGTTCAATCCCCAGTATCATAAAATAAAAAGGGTTGGGGAGGTAGCTCAGTGGTAAAGTGCCATGGGTTTAGATACCCAGTACCAGGGAAAAAAAAAAAAGAGGAGGGCCTATCTCCTGAAAAAAGAGATAAGTTAAGTCATAGGGAGATACCTGGGAGGAGAAATTGGGACCCTGGCCCCTTCCTGCCTCTCTGTCCTTGCTTCTTGGCTTCCGTGAGGTGAGCAGGCCTCCTCCATGTGTTCTGCCATGATGTACCATGGCACCACAGGCTCAAAGCAAGGGACCAAGTGACCGTGGACTGAAGCCTCTGAGCCCAAATAAACCTTTCCTCCAAGGAGGCTACCTCAGGTATTTCATCACAGTAATGGGAAGCTAACTAACATATACTTGCAGATACAGGTTAAAGATCTCAAGATGAAATTGTCCTGGATTTAGAGAAGTCCCTAAATCCAATGACTGGTGCTTTTACAAGAGAAAGGAGAGGGCGATTTGAGGGCCTTCAATACAGAGAGATGCAAAAAGAAGACCATGCCAAGATGGAGACAGAGGTTAGGGTCTGCCTCCTGCAGCTAAGGAACACCAGGAGCCACCAGAAATTAGAAACACATAGAAAGAGCCTTCCTCCCTTAGAGGATGTGTAGGCCAGCTTGGCCTACTGTATTGATTTCAGAGTTCTGTCTTCAAGAACTGTGAGAGAAGCCAGGCGTGGTGGCACGTGCTTGTAATCCCAGTACTTGGGAGGCTGAGACAGGAGGATCGCAGGTTTAAGGACAGCCTCAGCAAGTAATGAGATTCTCATCAACCTAGTGAGACCCTATTTCAAAAATAAAATAGGGCTGGGCGTGGTGGTGCACGCTTGTAATCCCAGCATTTGGGAGGTTGAGACTGGAGGATCTGGGTTTGTGGCCAGCCTCAACGACTTCATGAGGCTCTCCACAACTTAGTGAGACCCTGTTTCAAAATAAAGAATAAAAAATAGGACTGGGGGTGTAGCTAGGAGGTAGAATGTCCCTGTACCAAAAAAAAAAAAAAAAAGAAAGAGAAAGAAGAATTGTGAGAGAATAAATTTCTCTTGTTTAAAGCCATAAAGTTTGTGGCAATTTGTTCTAGCAGTCCTAGGGACTAATACAGGTATCTTAGATGAGATCCCAGAACAGAAAAAGGACATGAGGGAAAGACTAATGAAGTCCAAATAAAGTATAGTGTTGAGTTAGTAAATTGTCCGCAATTCCTCATTGATTGTGACAGTGTACCTCAGCGTCCTAGCCTGGCTGGGCCGCTGACACAGTTGGGTCTGGAGCGTCCCCCACGGCCCCTGTGGTGAAGGTTGGTGCTTTCTGCAGCCGTGTTCAGATGTAGAGCTTTGGGGAGTGATTGATCAGGAGACTGATCTCATCATCGGATTAGTTCATTGAGGGCTTCATAATTTAATGGACGATTAGCAAGAGGGGTCTAGTTGGAGAAAAAATGGGGGGGGGGTGCCCTGGAAGGATCTATCTTTCTCTCCCTCTCTCCTCCTCATCCCTTCCCCTCCCCTTCCTCTTCTCTCCTTCCTATCCACCATGAGCTGAGCAGCTTTCCTCCACCACACCCTTCCACAGGTTGTTCTGCCTCCCTCGGGCCCAGACCCATGGAGCCGTCCCACCATGGACTGACACCTCCGAAACCACGATCCAAAATGAAGCTTCCCTCCTCTAAGTTGGTGTTTTCAGGCATGTTGTTCCCGTGACAAAAAGCTGATGAGCACAGCTGCTATAACAAAGTACCACGAACTAAGTTGCTTATTAACAATAGGAACTTGTACTTCCCACGGTTCTAGAGGCCTGGGAAGTCCTAGATGAGGCACCAGCAGGTTCCTCACGATGCAGATGGCGCCTGGCTGTGTCCTCACAGGCTTGGAGGAGCAAATGAGCTACTTGCTTCTCTTTTTTTTATTCTTTATTTTTTTCAGTATTGGGGATTAAACCCAGGGCATTCAACCTCTAAGTTACACCCCCAGCCCTATTTTTTGGGTTTTTTTTTCTGAAACAGTCTCATTAAGTTGCAAAGGACTTCACTAAGTAGCTGAGGCTGGCCACGAACCTGCGATGATCCTGTCTCAGCCTCCCAAGTACTGGGATTAAAAGTGTGTGCCACCATGCCCAGCTCCTTGCTTCTTTTATGGGGGCGCTAATCTCATTCACAAGGGGTCTGCCCAGCCCTCATGACCAGATTACCTCCCACAGGTCCGTTCAGAATACTATCACAGTGGGGGCCAGGATTTCAATGTATGGATTTTTCTTGTAGGGGAGACACAAGCATTCAGACTGTGGCACCTACTAATGTCAGAGGGAACTGGGTGTGGGGTATATGGGTACTTTGTGCAGCCTTTCTGTAAATCTTTGTGTGTTGTGTGTGTGTGTGTGTGTGTGTGTGTGTGTGTATGGTACTAGAGATTAGACCCAGGGGCATTCTACCTTTGAGCTACACCCTCACTCTATTTTTTTTTTTTTTTTTCCAAAACAGGGTCTCACTAAATTGCAGAGGGCATTACTAAATTGTTGAGGCTGGTCTGAACCTGCGATCTTCCTGTGTCAGCCTCCCAAGTACTGGGATTAACAGGCATGTGCTAACATGCCCAGCTACTTTTCTGGAAATCTAAACTATTCTAAAATTTAGCAGCCAGGCGTGGTGGCACATGCCTCTAATCCCAGAACTTGAGAAGCTGAGATAGGAGAATCACAGGTTCAAGGATAGACGCAGCAACTTAGTGAGACCTTCAGCAACTTAGCAAGACCCTGTTTCAAAATAAAAAATAAAGTAGGATCACTTTGTTTACCCTTACCCTTGGAGGTAGAATGCTCCTGGGTTCAATTCCCAGCACCACAAAAATTAATTAATTAATAGATTGATTGGTTGGTTGATTAAATAAATAAAAATTTAAATGTTTCTTTTAAAAATTGCCTGGGGCAAGCCAGGCATGGTGGCGCACACTTGTAATCCCACCATTTGGGAGGCTGAGACCAGAGGATTCGGGTTAGTGGCCAGCCTCAGCTACCTATGAGGCACTCTGCAACTTAGTGAGAACCTGTTTCAAAATAAAGAATAAAAAATAGGGCTGGGGATATAGCTCGGAGGTAGAATGCCTCTGAGTTCATCCCAAGTGCCCCCCCAAAAAAAAGAAAAAAAAAAAAAGCCTGGGGCAAAAGAAATCCTGCATGGACCTAGGTGCAGGATAATTTATAATTCAGCCCAGAAGTAGCTTTGTTCTAGACAATGAATGCCCAGCAACCAACTCACCACCATCTGGCCACCTTTCCGTCCCTTCTCCCTACAGCCCTGCTCGAACCTCAAATATCCCCTCCCTTTACTTCAAGCACATGCCTTCACTGATTAGTCCTGATCCCTCTCTTCAACCATGTGAAGAACATCATCTGCTTGAAGTTATTTGGGGCTCGAATTAGTGAGTCCCTAGTTTGGACAGGACCTTCCTTAAGCACCCTTTTGAAGGTGACCGCACTACCCCCCACCCCCAACTTTTCTGAGAATTTTTAAGCCCACGGCATGTTTGGTGTCTGTCACCACGGTTTTATGTTTGAATCATGAGACTCCTCTCCTAAGAGTGATTCATGGAGTGAGCCAGGACTGAACGCCCGAGCCAGGCAAGCCAAGTCCATATTCCTGCCAACGACCTTTCAGATTCTTGAGAAAGAACATGAATTATAAAACCCAGAAACAGAGCTGGGAGCTGAGTCACCACCGTGGGGCTGAGCTCATCCCCACCCTCGCCGCAGTCTAGTTGCTCAGCGTTTCTTTGGATTTGATGAGCGCTGAATTCTTTCCGGAAGTCTCCTTTAACCTGAGCTGATTTGAGAAAGTTCCTCTTTGAAATCAAAAAGACATTGCCTCGGCCAGGCGTGGTGGCGCTTGTAATCCCAGTACTTGGGAGACTGAGACAGGAGGATCGCAGGTTCTCCGCCAGCCTCAGCTACTTAGTGAGGTCCTCCGCAACTTAGTGAGACCCTGTTTCAAAATAAAGAATAAAAAATAGGGCTAGGAGCCAGGCGTGGTGGCGCACACTCGTAATCCCAGCATTTGGGAGGCTGAGACCAGAGGATCCGGGTTCGAGGCCAGCCTCAGCTACCTAGTGAGGCACTCCGCAACTTAGTGAGACTCGGTTTCAAAATAAAGAATAAAAAATAGGGCTGGGGGTATAGCTCGGAGGTAGTATGCCCCTGGGTTCAATCCCCAGTACCACAAAAAAAAAAAAATAGGGTTAGGGGTATAGCTCGGAAGTAGAATGCCCCTGAGTTCAGTGTCCAGTACCGAAAAAAAAAAAAAATCCCATCAAAGACAAGCAAGAACCGTACCACCTCTCAGGGCAACCCATTTCATATTGGAGAATTTTACTTAAAAATTATATATGTATATGTATATGTATATTTGATACTGGGGATTAAACCCAGGGATATTCTACCTCTGAGCTACACCTCCAGCCCTTTTTATTTTTATTTTATTTTATTTGGTACTAAGGATTGAACCTAGGGTCATTCTACCTCCCAGCTACATCCCCATCCCAATTTTATATCTTATTTGGAAACAGGGTCTCACTAGGTTGCTGAGAGCCTCGCTAAGTTGCCGAGGCTGGCTTTGAACCTGCGATTCTCCTGTCTTGGCCTCCCAAGAACTGGGATTACAAGTGTGCATCACCATGTCCGACTCCCCTTTTTATTTTGAAACAGGGTCTTGCTAAGTTGCTGGAGGTCTCATTTAGTTGTTGGAGACTAGCCTAGCACCTGCAATCCTATCTCAGCCTCCCAAGGACTGAGATTACAGGAGTGTGCCACCATGCCCAGCCAGGCAATTCTCTTTTTTTTTGTTTGTTTGGGTTTTTTGTTTTGTTTTGGTTTGGTTTTTGTTTTGTACCTCTGAGCTACACCCCCAGTCCTATTTTTTATTCTTTATTTTGAAACAGGGTCTCACTAAGTTGCGGAAGGCCTCACTAGGTAGCTGAGGCTGGCCGTGAACCCAGATCCTCTGGTCTCAGCCTCCCACATGCTGGGATTACAAGCATGTGCCACCACGCCCAGCTTGCTCATTATGTTTGAAAAGCCAAATTGTATAGCTTGATACCTTTTAGGAATATTCTAGTCCCTTTCCACACAGCAGGCCTTCAACTGCTGAAAGATGGTAACCATCCAGGTTTCCCCTCTCTGAGCGGAGAACCCTTAGTTCTTCCAGTGATTCCTCACATAACAGGCAGCAGCAGGGGTTCAGAATTTGCCACAGAAGTAGGATGTGGTGGTGAACACTTATAATCCCAGTACTTGGGATGCTGAGACAGGAGGATCACAGGTTCGAGGCCAGCCTCAGCAACTTAGTGAGACCCTGTTTCAAAATAAAAAATAGGGCTGAGAGCTGGGCCTGTTGGCACATACCTGTAATCTTGTACTTGGAAGGCAGAGACAGGGTTACAGGTTCAAGACCAGCCTCCACAATATATAGTGAGGCCCTCCATAACTTAGTTAGATCCTGTTTCAAAATAAAATAGGGCTGGGGGTGTAGCTCAGAGGTAGAATGTGCCTGAGTTCAGTCCCCAGTACTGCAAAAGAAAGAATAAAAAAAGCCACAGACCTGAGTTTGATTGTTCTGTGTCCACACGCAGACAGTGCAAAAAGTGAAGAGCAAGTCCAAGGAGAAGCCAGAACAGTGGGGAACATGAGCTCATGGGTGTGGCCAGGAGGATGTAATGGGACCCAACAGTGGCCCTGGCCTCCAGAAGCCACTCGAAAGGGGAGACTTATGAGGAAGGAATGTTGTGTAAAGAAGGGACTTCTGCACTCCTCAACCTGAGGGCGTGCGTGTTGAGGGTGACACTCAAGGAGGGGCCGTCACCGTGGGAGATGGTGAGAGGAAGCTGTGGCCCAGGTCACAAGTAGACCAGAGGCACTACGTAACAGGAATGGTGGGACTTTATCCATCATGTCACCCTACTCCAGCCCATGACCCCAGGGGACGACAAGTTCCTGCTGACCTAGAGGAGGCATCTCCTTCCCAGAGGGAGTAGAGAATTACTGCTTTGTCCAAGCTGTGACAAAGATGAGAGATGGTGACAGGGCTGGGGGGCAACTGGAAGTGAGGATGAAGGCTTCCAGAAAAGAGACTTTGAAGCCAGGCGTGGTGGCACATGTCTGAAATCCTAGTACTTGGGAGGCCGAGACGAGAGGTTTGCAGGTTCACAGCCAGTCTCAGCAACTTAGGCCCTCAGCAACTTAGTGAGACCCTATTTCAAAATAAAAAATAAAACAGGGCTGGGGGTGTAGCTCAAGGGGTAGAATGCCCCTGGGTTCCATTCCCATTAACACACACACACACACACACACACACACACACACACGCGCGCGCGCGCCAAAATTTTAAAATAACAGGCACCACAATCAGGCTGAAGGACACAGCATAGAAAGAAAGGATAGAGAAAGGATAGTCCGGGCGTGGTGGCGCACACTTGTAATCCCAGCATTCGGGAGGCTGAGACCGGACGATCCGGATTCGAGGCTAGCCTCAGCTACCTAGTGAGGCACTCCGCAGCTTAGTGAGACTCGGTTTCAAAATAAAGAATAAAAAATAGGGCTGGGGGTATAGCTCGGAGGTAGAATGCCCCTGAGTTCAATCCCCAGTACCACAAAAAAAAAAAAAAAAAAAAGAAAGAAAGAAAGAAACAAAGGATACTTGGTCATTTTCCAATACTAATTGTCCCTTTTTTCCTTTAGTAAAAACTAATAATCAGGCTGGGCATATGGCCACCTAGGATAAAGACTATATTTCCCAACAGGTGGCCGTGTGACTAAGGTCTGGCCAATAGGGAGAGCAGAGCCAAGCAGGCGGCCTCTTCCTGTGCCCTTATGGGCAGATTTTTCTTAAGGAGCCAGATAGTATTTTAGGTATTCATTTATTTATTTTTGTGGTACTGGGGATTGAACCCAGAGGCATTCTACCTCTGAGCTACACCGCCAGCCCTATTTTTTTATTCTTTATTTTGAAACAGGGTCTCACTAAGTTAGAGGGCCTCACTAAGTAGCTGAGGCTGGCCTCGAACCTGAGATCCTCCTGTCTTAGCTTCCCAAGTACTGGGATTACAAGCGTGCGCCACCACGCCCAAGCTAGTGTTTTAGGTTTTACGAGTCACATCATCTCTGTTGTAATTACCAAACTCTGCCCTTGTAGGTTGAAAGCAGCCATAGACAATAAATACTTCAATGACGGAGAGTGCCTGAGCTCCAATCAGATTGTTGCTACAAAACCAGGTGGTCAGCCGGTTGGCTATAGTCTGCTGACCCCTGCCTCAGGGAAAGTAGCTTATCCTCCATGTCCCTGGTCCCTTGGACATCTGCTCCATGCCAGTGGGAATGCAGAAGGGAAGGTGAGCCATCGAGGACCATGAAGGCAAAGACAACACTTAGGAATGGAACAGCCTCAAGTTAAAAGGAGTGTGGGCCCTTGATGCCTTTGTAGTAGAAGGCAGTCACAAGAGCATAGGCTTTATGTGAGAGAATACATTTCTGTCTAGTATAGGTCATTACCTGGGGTCTCTGTTACACACACCCTGCCAGTGGACAGGAAGAACAAGACAGGAGGTAAAGCTGGATGTGGTAGCACACGTCTATAATCCTGGGAGGCTGATAGAGGAGGATTGCAGGTTCAAGGCCAGCCTCAGCAATTTAGTAAGATTTGTTTCAAAATAAAAGTTAAAAAGGTATAGCTCAGAAGTAGAACACCCCTGGGTTCAATTCCCAGAACAAAAAACAAAAACAATTTAAAAAAAAAAAAAAAAAAAAAAAAAACTTCTGTTTTTCTTTCCAGGAAACAAGTCATTTAGGGATGGGAAACTCACTTTATAAAGAATATTTACTTTTATCCCTTGAAACTTCCTCTCCAACTAAGATTCTTTTCTACTCTTAGAGGAAGCACTTGTTTATATTCTCACTAAGCCTTTTTTTTTTTTCCCCCAAAGCCAACGCCTCAATTAGAGGAGAAATAAACTGCATCAAAGCACACCACTTTCAAGGGATTTTTTTTTTCTTGGGCAGTGCCCAGAGGGCAGATATCACTAATGTCCTCTCATCTTCCTTTTTTTTTTTTTTGTGCCTGGAGCATATCATTATTTCAATGTCAATTGCTCTGAGCCAGAGTGTGGCCCAGGAGTAGGTTCTGAAGCCAGAGGTGAGGTCAAGGCTGATGACTGATGTGGAAAAGGCCTCTTCCTACTGAAAAATTTATATTCAGTGAATCAGCTGGGTATGGTGGTGTTTGCCTGTAATTCCAGTATTTGGGAGGCTGAGAGAGGAGGATTGCAGGTTTGAGGCCAGCCTCAGCAATTTAGTGAGACCCTTAGCAAACAGGGTCTCACAAGATCTTGTTTCAAAATAAAAAATAAAAAAAGCTGGGGATAGCCGGGCGTGGTGGTGCACGCTTATCATCCTAGTACTGGAAAGCTGAGACCGGAGAATCATGGTTCATGGCCAGCCTCAGCTACCGAAACTTAGTGAGACCCTATTTCAAAATAAAGAATAAAAAATAGGACTAGGGATGTAGCTCAGAGGTAGATGCCCCTGGGTTCAATCCCCAGTACCACACACACAAAAAAGACTGGGGATGTAAATCAAAGGTAGACTGCCCCTAGATTCAATCGTTAGTAACAAGCAAACAAACAAAAAACATATTCAGTGAATCATCTTCAATTCCTTAAGTTCTAATGCGTTTTGGGAAGCTCATGTCAGTAGCTCTCAACATGCTGGTGAGTTTTATTTGAAGACCACCTACAGGTGCTTTACAATAAATTAACTGGTCCCCCCACAACAGGGAAAATACTATGAGCAGTTTACCGTTTTTGTTTTTTTGTTTTTGTTTTTGTTTTTGTTTTGTGGTACTGGAGACCGAATCCAGGGGCATTCTACCTCCAAGCTACACCCCTAGCCCGATTTTTTATTCTTTTTTTTTTTTTTTTTCGGTACTGGGGATTGAATTTTGAACTCAGGGGCATTCTACCTCCGAGCTATACCCCCAGCCCTATTTTTTATTCTTTGTTTTGAAACAGGGTCTCACTAAGTCGAGGAGTGCCTCACTAGGTAGCTGAGGCTGGCCGTGAACCCGGATTCTCCGGTCTCAGCCTCCCAAGTACTGGGATTACAAGTGTGCACCACCACACTGGGCTTTTTGTTTAAAACACACACACACACACACAGACACACACACACACACATAAATCAGAGTAGTATATTATTCAGGACAAAAAATCAAAAAGCTTAGGAGGAGAGGGATGGACGGGCACTGGGGAGGAACAGGGGAACAGCAACAGCAACTGGACCCAGGGACTTCATGGCCCCAGAACTCTCCACCTCTCAGTCTCGATCGCACTGTCTGTGTCTTCCCGCATGGTGACCTCCATCTGTTGAGCTGGATTTCTCCATAAGGCTGGGACCATGGCCATCAGAATATCAGAGACTCCCATGTTAGCCTGCTTCCCTGGCAGCCTGCTGAAGGGTTGCAGGGAGCAAACCTTCCAGAATTCGATCGATGCCCAAGGGCTGGGTGCCTCCCTCATACCAGTCAGGAAAGCCTGGAACAGCCGGCAGCTTCCATGTGGACAGCAGGACCGGAGGGGGAGGGAGAAGCCATTCCCCAAAAGAATGAGGTGTTGTTCCCTGAAGAAAGGCAGCTATTCTTTCCATTTATCTATGAAGTCTTGGCAGTGGTAGCACATCTTCAAAAGTCTAAGGTACTAGAAATAATGAAAAATAATGCTTTTGAAATCACTTAGGGACAGGGACGAATGTTTTCTGAATGCTACATGGGACAAGTTCTTTGCATGCACTCTCTGAGTAACCTTCAAACCTAACCACACAAACAAGATCAAGGAGGAAGAAGGACACTGATGCAGAGAAGAGAGGCGGCTTGCTCAAGGACACACACTCAGTGACTGAGCCAGCTTTGACGATCCCGAGCTTTTAACCATCATAATACCTTGGCTTTTTTTTTTTTTTTTTTTTTTTTGCGGTACTAGGGAAAACCCAGGGATGTTCTACCTCTGACCTACACCTCCAGCTCTTTTTGTTTTTTATTTTGAGATAGGATCTTGCTAAGTTGCCCAGGCTGGCCTCAGACTTGTGATCCTCCTGTCTCAGCCTCCCAAGTACTGGGATTACAGGTGTGTGACATCACACCCAGTTACATTAGCTTCTTCATTAACCAACTCAATGAAAAGGCACATGTGCAAAGCCCTTCATAGAAACTCTTTCTCCTTCTGTTTTCTTTCTTTCTTTTCTTTTTTTTTTTTTTTTGCGGTAATGGGGATTGAACTCAGGGGCATTCCACCTCCGAGCTACACCCCCATTCCTATTTTTTATTCTTTATTTTGAAACAGGGTCTCACTAAGTTGCGGAGTGCCTCACTAAGTAGCTGAGGCTGGCTGTGAACCCGGATCCTCCAGTCTCAGCCTCCCAAATGCTGGGATTACAAGCATGCACCACTATGCCCGGCCCTCCTTCTGTTTTCTTCCTTCTTCCTTCTTTCTTTTTTCTTTTTTCTTTTCTTTTCTTTCTTTTTTTTTTTTTTTTTTTTTGCGGTACTGGGGATTGAACTCAGGGGCATTCTACCTCCGAGCTATACCCCCAGTCCTATTTTTTATTCTTTATTTTGAAACCGAGTCTCACTAAGTTGCAGAGTGCCTCACTAGTTAGCTGAGGCTGGCCGTGAACCCGGATCCTCCGGTCTCAGCCTCCCAAATGCTGGGATTACAAGCATGTGCCACCACCCCCGGCTCCTTCCTTTTTTCCTTCTGCTGCTCCTCCTCCTTCTTCTTCTCCTCAGTACTGAGGATTGTACCCAGGGGCACTCAACCACTGAGCTACACCCCCAACACTTTATTTTAAGTGAACAGGCATATGTGCAAATCCCTTTACAGTAATCCTCCTCCTCCTCCTTCTCCTCCTCCTCCTCCTCCTCCTCCTTCTCCTTCTCCTCCTCCTCCTTCTCCTTCTCCTCCTCCTCCTTCTCTTCCTCCTCTTCCTTCTCCTTTTCCTTTTCCTCCTTCTTCTTTCTTCTCCTGCACTAGGGATTGAACCCAGGGGCAGTCTACCGCTGAGCTACACCCCAGCACTTTATTTCAAGGGCTGTCATGTTGGAGGCCTGAGCCACAAGGGAGGGTGACCTGCAGGCACTGTTGAGAGTCCCAGGTGAACCCGGCCTTTCCATCATTCCAGTCCAGGAGGGACACAGGAATGAGGATACCTCCGGGGATTCCAGCCTCCAGCCCTTTGAGTCTTCCCAGCTGAAGCTTACGACCAAGACCAGCCATCCCCACTCAAATTCCTCACCTTGAGTCCAGGAGCACAATAGACGGTGGTTGTTCTATGCATGGAAGTTTAGGATCTTTTATCAACACAACAGCAGATAACAGAACAGCCCCAGAACAGGAATCAAAGATGCCTGGCCCTGGAGCATCTGGAATGAGAACAAGGTGACACTGAGAACTCTTGTGTCAAGAAAGTAGCAGAGCAGCCAGGTGGCTGAGACAGGAGGATCGCAGGCTTGAGGTCAGCCTCAGCAATGTAGCGAGACTCTCAGCAAATTACTGAGACCCTGTTTCAAAAAAAAAAAAAAAAAAAAAAAAGGCTGGGGATGTAGCCTAAGGGTACAACACTTGCCTCACATGTGCGAGGCCTTGGGTTCAATTCCCAGTAACACACATAAATAAATAAATAAATAAATAAATAAATAAATAAATAGGACTGTATCTTGGAGGTGGAATGCCCCTGGGTTCAATCTCCAGTTCCAAAAAAAGGAAAATAAAAGAAGCAAAGCAGTGATTCCTCATACCTGTAAAGCTGTTGGAAGTCCTTAGCCCTGTGTGCAGCCCCCCTTCCTCCACCAGGTGGGGCGGGTGCTTAGCTGCAGCCTCCTCCTGGCTCCCAGGAGGTTGAAGAATAGACTTAGCAGGACCCTGGCTCACCTGACCCAGCTGGGTCGGGCCGCAGGGCTGCAGAGGGCAGAGCCTGCAAAGTTCCCCTGGCAGGCCCTAACCCCCGCCACATGTCAGCCTCCTTTACAAGGCTTCACCCTCCCCCCAGGGAGCCCTGTCCACAGCATCTCCCTCCCCGATGACCCCAGGTCAGCTGTCACCTGCTCACCCAGGAGCCACCGAGAACCCCCAACTTCCTGCCTCCCTCCCCCACTCCATTATTTCCTTGCATTCAAATCAAAGTGCTGTATTTGCACTATATATACAACATATAAATGATTTTTATTTTATTTTAATTGCTTTTGTGTGGTACTGGGATTGAAGCTAGGGGCATTCTACCTCTGAGATACACCCCCAGCCTGATTTTATGTTTTATTTTGAAACAGGGTCTCACTGAGATGTGGAGGGCCTCACTAAGTAGCTGAAGCTGGTTGCAAACCTATGATTCTCCTGTCTCAGCTTCCCAAGTACTAGAATTATAAGAGTGCACCACCACGCCCAGCTTATACTTTCTTTCTTTCTTTATTTATTTATTTTTGTGGTACAGGGGATGGAACCCAGGGGCATTCTACCTCCAAGCTATACCCAGCCCAATTTTATTCTTTTATTCTGAAACAGAGTCTGAGTTGCAGAGGGTCTAAGTAGCTGAGGCTAGCCGTGAACCTGTGATCCTCCTGTCTCAGCCTCCCAAGTATTGGGATTACAAGCGTGTGCTACCATGCCTAGCTATATACATGATTTGTGTGTGTGTGTGTGTGTGTGTGTGTGTGTGTGTTTGGTCCTGGGGATTGAACCCAGGGGCTTTCTACCTCCGGGCTGTGCCCCCAGTCCTATTTTTTTACTCTTTATTTTGAAATAGGGTCTCACTAAGATTCAGAGTGTCTCACTAAGTAGCTGTGGCTGGCCACGAACCCGGATCCTCCTGTTTCAGCCTCCCAAGTACTGGGATTACAAGCATGCACCACCACGCCTGGCACTATACATGATTTTTAAATGAACCATTACCATAGGGTGTGTGTGTGTGTGTGTGTGTGTGTGTGTGTGTGTGTGTGTGTGTATTAGGGATTGAACTCAGGGGCACTCTACCTCTGAGCTGCATCCCTAGCCCTATCTGTCTATCTATCTATCTATCTATCTATCTATCTATCTATCTATCATGCTGGTGATTGAACCCAGGGGTGTTCTACCTCTGAGCTACACCTTCAACCCTTTTTTTATTTTTTGTTTTCAAACAGGGTCTCTGCTGAGGGACTTGCTAAATTGCTGAGGCTGACCTCACACCTGTGATCCTTCTTTCCCAGCTTCCCAAGGACTGGGATTACAGGCATGCGCTGCCAGGAGGTTCATAAGAACAATGACAATAACAGAAAAGCATTTTAGCAATTCCCTTCCCACCCTTGAATGTTCCCCTTCTCACTCTTTTGGTCACTTCTTACCTCCCTATTCCTTTTTTTTCATTCTCCCTCCTTTCCTTCCTCCCTCCCCCCTCTTTCTTTCCTTCTTTCACTTAAACAACATTTGTTTCACATTTCTGAGGGTAGAAGTCCAGAATCAAGGTGTCAGTGGGTTGGTTCCTTCTGTGGCTGTGAAATCTGTCCAGGCCCCTCTCCCTGGCTCCAAGGTGGCCAACTTCAGCCAGATGTGGTGGCACATGCCTATACGCGCCGTACTTGAGAGGCTAAGACAAGAGGATAGCAGGCTTGAAGCCAGCTTCAGCAATTTAGTGAGAACTTATTTCCAAAAATAAATAAATAAATAAATAAATAGGGCTGGGGGTGTAGCTCAGAGGTAGAATGCCCCTGGGTTAAATCTCCAGTACTGAAAAAAAAAAAAAAAAAAAAGAGAGAGAGAGAGAGAGAGAGAAAGAGAAGGAAGGAAAAAAAAAGAAGGAAGTGCCTTTATTTATGTACTGGTGAGACAATATGCACCTAATTAAATTGCCACACTCTGTCATTTGTAGGATGTGCCTGAATGTCAGAAATGTTAAGATGTGAAAAATGAGTGCATTTGAGCCGGGCGTGGTGGCGCACGCTTGTAATCCCAGCATTCAGGAGGCTGAGACCGGAGGATCGGGTTCGTGGCCAGCCTCAGCTACCTAGTGAGGCACTCCGCAACTTAGTGAGACTAGGTTTCAAAATAAAGAATAAAAAATAGGGCTGGGGGTATAGCTCAGAGGTAGAATGCCCCTGAGTTCAATCCTCGGTACCACAAAAAAAAAAATGAGTGTATTTTGAAATCCATATAATACCATGCTTTGCTTGATCTCATTGCTTTAGTTTCCTTTGTAACTGTCATTTGTTATTCCCAAACTTTCTAAGAAATTATTATTATTATTATTATTATTATTATTATTATTATTATTATTATTATTATTGTGGTACTAGGGAATGAACTCAGGGGCATTCTACCTCTGAGCTATTCCATCCGGTGCTGGTCCTGGTCCTATTTTATTTATTATTTTGAAGTAGGGTCTTGCTAAATTGCTGAAGTTGGCTTCAAACCTGCAATGCTCCTGTCTCAGCTTCCCAAGTACTGGGATTATAGGTGTGCACCACCATGCCTGGCTAAATTTCCTTCCTTCCTTCCTTCCTTCCTTCCTTCCTTCCTTCCTTCCTTCCTTCCTTCCTTCCTTCCTTCCTTCCTTCCTCCTTCCCTTCCTCCCTCCCTCCCTTCCTTCCTTTTTTCTTTTTTTGGTACTGAGGATTGAACCCAGGGGCATTCTACCTCTAAACTACACCCCCCAGCTCTATTTTATTTTTTATTTTGAAACAGGGTCTCATTAAGTTGCTGAGGGCCTCACTAAATTATTGAGGCTGGCCACAAACCTGCAATCCCCCTCTTTTAGCCTCACAAGAACTGGGATTACAGGTGTGTACCATCACACCCAGTTTATCTTTTTTTTTTTTTTTTTCCTAAAGCCAAACCCCCTGAGATCTATTTTCTGGAGGGTCCAACACTCCAACCCTCTATCTACTCCCCTTTTGTTTTTGTTTTTTTTTTTTTTTTTTTTTTTTTGCGGTACTGGGGATTGAACTCAGGGGCATTCTACCTCCGAGCTACACCCCCAGCTCTATTTTTTATTCTTTATTTTGAATCCGAGTCTCACTAAGTTTCGGAGTGCCTCACTAGGTAGCTGAGGCTGGCCGAGAACCCAGATCCTCCGGTCTCAGCCTCCCGAATGCTGGGATTACAAGTGTGCGCCACCATGCCCGGCTCTCCCCTTTTGTTCTTAGAGATGCTCTTCCAGGAGTCTCTGTTGCCTCACTCTACCTGGTTCTCTTTGGGGCTGCAGCTCAGCTGTCACCTGGTACACTTGCTCCTGTGTGATGTCCTGTTTTGGATACTTTGTCTTACTCTTTCTTGGTTTATCCCCTCATTTTGGTAAAGCATGCCAGCATACTCAAATCTGATTTTGTGAAGCATTGCATATCTGAATTAATTTATTTCATGATGCTGGGGATTGAACCCAAGGCCTCATGCTTACTAGGCACACACTGTATCACTGAGCTACATGCCAGCCCTTAAAAATGTCTTTATCCAGCCGGGCATGGTGGCGCATGCTTGTAATCCCAGCATTTGGGAGGCTGAGACCGGAGGATCCGGGTTCATGACCAGCCTCAATTACTTAGTGAGGCACTCTGCAACTTATCGAGACCCTGCTTCAAAATAAAGAATAAAAAATAGGGCTGGGGGTATAGCTCAGAGGTAGAATGCCCCTGAGTTCAATCCCCAGTACCACAAAAAAAGAAAAAAAATGTCTTTATCCAAGCAGGCATGATGATGCACGCCTATAATCCCAGAATTTGGTAGGTTGAGATAAGAGGATTGCAAGGTGGAGGCCAGCCTCAGCAAGTTAGCAAGACCCAG
>PVLC010027595.1:0-21707 GCA_004027655.1 Graphiurus murinus
AAAACAAATAACCCAATCAAAAAATGGGCAAAGGATCTAAATAGACACTTCACAAAAGAAGAAATACAAATGGCCAATAAATGTATGAGGAAATGTTCCACATCATTAGCAATCAGAGAGATGCAAATCAAAACTACCCTGAGATTTCACCTAACTCCAATCAGAATGGCAATCATCAAGAACACAAACAACAACAAATGCTGGTGAGGGTGTGGAGAAGTGGGAACCCTAATACATTGTTGATGGGATTGCAAATTAGTGCAACCACTTTGGAAAACAGTATGGAGGACCCTCAGATGAATGGGAGTGAACCTACCATATGATCCAGCAATACCATTTCTGGGTATCTACCCAAAAGATCAGAAACCAAACTATCAGACCAATGCATGTGTATCTATGTTTATAGCTGCACAATTCACAATTGCCAACCTATGGAAGCAGCCAAGATGTCCATCGACAGATGAATGGATTACAAAACTATGGGATATGTACACAATGGAATTTTACTCAGCCATAAAGAAGAACAAAATCATGTTGTTTGCTGGGAAATGGATGCAACTGGAAAACATTATGTTAAGTGAGATTAGCCAGTCACAAAGAGTAAAAAAGCATATGTTCTTCCTAATATGCGGATGCTAGGGAGAAGATGGGGCATAAGAGGGTCTCCAGATGAAAAAAGAGACCCTAGATAAGCAAAGAAGTTGACTTAACCGAAGGGGATGGACTGGGGTACTTTCACAAATATATCAAGGTCAATCACTAAACTGAACTTGAGAAGGAGGGAGGGTGAGGGAGTGGGGTGGGAATTGGGGAAGGGGTTAAATGAGAAATGTGTGCATATATGCCTTTATCAGCTTGTACCTAACAAAGATGTATGTTTACAATGCGCCAATTATTATATAAAATAATAATAATAAATAAAATAAAATAAAAACAGGGTCTCGCTAGGTTGCTGAGAGCCTCATTAAGTTGCTGAGGCTGGCTGCGAACTTTCGATCCTCCTGTCTCGGCCTCCCACGTACTGGAAGTACAAGCACGTGTCACCACGCTTGGCTATTTTTATGAATTTTTAACCTCCCGGCTGGCATTCTGCGTAGGGCACCTGCGACCGTCGCCCTCTCGCCGTCAGACCTGATCAACCAGAAGACACAGCGCCAAAGCACTGGAGGAGCCAGAGCTAGGGGTCCTTGTCTTCAGCCCGTTGGTCTTCCTTTGGAGATGTGACTGCCACTGGCTGTTCTCATCCTTCCTAGCCTTCCTGGTCTCGATCTCTAACTCATCGCCCGTTCATTCATTTATTCATTCATTCACTCATCTAAGGTGTTGATCAAATCTTAATGACTTTCTTAATGACTCTGTATATGTATTTAGCTTGTTGCGCGCTTGGCTTTTGCATCGCTTGGGCGTGGTGGAGCCTGCCAGTAATCCCAGCACTTGGGAGGCTGAGACAGGAGGAACACAGGTTCTATTAAGACCACCTCAGCAGCTTAGGTCTTCAGCAACTTAGCAAGACCCTGATTCAAAATAAAAATAAAACAGAGCTGGGAGTGTAGCTCAGTGGTAGAATACCCCTAGGTTTCATGCCCAGTTCAGAAAGGAGGAGGAGGAGGAGGAGGAGGAGGAGGAGGAGGAGGAGGAGGAGTTGTTACCATGTGAGCAGGCTGTAGTGGGTGCACATAGAGTTGACTGTGAAAGACCTCACTGTCTATGAGGGGTCCATTGAAGAAAAACACCAAAGTAATTATGATCTGTAATGAATGTTAGAATGGATGAGAAGACAGCTATGAAGAGAGGAAAAAAAAGAAAAACAACTTCACTCTGGAGTCTTGGGGGAAAAGCTTAAAAGCTCAGAGGGTATTAGCAAACAGTTTTTTAACAACATACAAGAGCTGGGCATGGTGGCTCACACCTGTACTCCCAGCTACTCAGGAAGCTAAGGCACAGGGAACACAAGTTCAAGGCAGCCCTAGGCAACTTAGCTAGACCCCCGTCTGGAAGTAGAAAAGGCTCGGCCTGAGATCACAGGTGTGTGCTACCACACCTGGCTCTGCCTCCCTCTTTATTTATTTATTCTTTACAGTACTTGGGATCGAACCCAGGGGCATTCTACCTCCAAGCTACAGCCCCAGCCCTACTTTATATTCTTTATTTTGAAACAGGGTCTCACTAAGTTGCAGAGGGCCTCACTAAGTAGCTGAGGCTGGCCACGAACCTGCGATTCTCCTGTCTCAGCCTCCCAAGTACTGGGATTATAAGAGTGCACCACCATGCCTGGGTCTGCCTCCCTTTTTTAAGGAATCCTCTAGATAACTCAGGGCCACCTCCCTAACTTAAAATCCTTCATCTCTAAGCCAGGCCTGGTGGTACACACCCATAATCCCAGTACTTGGGAGGCTGAGACAGGAGGATCGTCGGTTCAAAGCTGGCCTTAGCAATTCAGCAAGGCTCTCAGCAACTCCCCAGTACCCAATAAAACAAAACAACCTTCAGAGACCCACAGCTCAGTACCAACCTGCACAGAGTCAGACACCCCATAACTTTGCAGAGAGGGGTGCAGTCATAACAATCACCCGTACCCAGGGAAGGGCGGCCCCCGACTCAGATCGGAGGACATGAGAGAGGCTTCATTTTCAGCTGAGGGTCTCAGTGACCTTGGTGGCTGTCGAGCAGTTTGCGGGGGCTGGGGAAAAAAATGATGCTTTTGCCCCTCGGTACCCTGAGAAGAAAGCTCTTCCTGTGGCCTGAAACCCCTTTGTTCTTTATTGCCAACTGCGAGCAACCGGGGCCTGATTCCTGGTTCCCCCATCTCTTTGCCTGGCACGTAAAAGGTGTTCAATAAATGTTTGATGAATGAACGAAATAATGTAATTAAGAATTGGAGAGGGTGGGGCGGAGGGAGAGAGTCTTTTCAATCCTTAGGACTTGTCCCCAAGCACCCAGAAGGCCACATTTGCATACAAATAATTGATATTCTAATTACAAATCATTCGTATTGATTTATTAAGCAGATCCCCAAAGGATCTCTAGAAGATAATTAGATTCTACGCTCCTTAGGGGTAAGGACGGCATCTTTACCTCCTTGTGCCCCACGGCAGTGCGAGGCAGGATTACATGATAAATGTTTGATGAGACAGAGGGTGAGCCGGCCTGAACTGAGGGGAGAGTTGGTAGATTCCCCGCAGATCATTCTCAGGGTGTTGGGGAGCGGGGGCAGGGGGATGTGTCTGCTTGTGGGTTTGTGTGCATGCAGGATTGGCAAGCACCTCTCTCTCTCTCCCCCAAGCCCTGGTGATTTTCCACTGTGCAGCTTTCATCCATGGGGTGGGTGGTCAGGAGGGGCGCACCAGCCAAGCACTGGGGACTGAGACACAAAAGGCCCCACCCGTCCTCTTGTGCAGCCCGGGCAGGAGGGTCTGGAGCGGCCTTGCCCGGGGAAGGCTGGGAGGGAGAGGCAGCGTCCTCTCCCATTGTCTCTGTGTGCCTGTCCCCAAGCTGCTCCAAAGAAACGACAACAATGCGTACAAAGTTAAAAAGCATTATGCAACCAGCGAGCCAGAGCATCATTAGAAAAACGTTGCTATTTCCAGTGATCTGATTAAAAACTCTGCGGGCTCTGTAAATGCAGTTTCCAGTTGCCCGCCTCCGCTGTCCTTCTGATGGGTGGCTGCCCCCAAGGTCTCGGGAACAGGGGCTGTGCAGCGGCCTCCTGGCTCCGCTGGAGGAAAGGGAAGTCTGTGTCCCCTGACCCCAGACAGATGGACAGACTGGCAAACAGGCAGACAGGCAGACACACAAGGAGGGAGAAAGAGACAGAGAGACAGGCAGAAGCCAGCCGGTAAGGGCAATGACATTTGAAGGTTTCTTTATTCCCATATTCCTGCTCCCTGCTCTGGGACTTTTTATTTTTTTTTTTTTATACCGGAGATCGAATCCTTGGGCATCCTACCTCTGAGTTATACCCCCAGCTGTTTTTATTTCTTATTTTGAAATAATTGCTAAAGGTCCTGTTAAATGGCTGAACCTGGCCTCAATCCTGCAATCCACCTGTCTCAGCATCTCAAGGCCTGGGATTACACGAGTATACTGGCACATGCCTATAATCCCGGCCATTGGGAAGCTAAGACAGTAGGATTGCAGGTTTGAGACTAGCCTCAGAAATTTAACAAGACTCTCAGCAACCTAGAAAGACCCTAATTCAAAACGAAAAAAATTAAAAGGGCTGGGGATATAGCTCAGAGGTAGAACACCCTTGATTTCAATCCCCAGTACCACGAAAAACACACAACAAACAAACAAATAACAACAGTAACAACAAACCAAAGTGCCACTGGGCGTGGTGGCGCACGCTTGTAATCCCAGTACTTGGGAGGCTGAGACAAGAGGATCACAGGTTCACAGCCAGCCTCAGTTACTTAGTGAGGCCCTCTGCAACTTAGTGAGAGCCTGTTTCAAAATAAAGAATAAAAAATGGGGCTGGAGGTGTACCTCAGAGCTGTAGAATGCCCCTGAGTTCAATCCCCAGTACTGCAAAACAAACAAAAAAAGTGACTGTCACAATTCTATTCTTTCATGGCGGGGAGGTGGGGGACAAAAGCAAATTAAACACAGTGTTCTTGTGAGATCCAAGTGGCGGCCGTAAGTCCCGCCACTTCACACGGGCAAAGAACTTGGGTCCCTGCTCTGCTCCTCCTTGGTGAGGTGGGAAGGGGCGGGACGCTGGCTGCAGGGGTCACCACCCATTGGCAGCAGCTATGTGACTTTGTGGACGTGTCACTAGTACAGGTCGCTCCCTAGATCAGTCACTTAGGCTGCTGGTGAGGTCCTGCGCGCAGGACCCCGGGATGCTCCTGCAGGGGAGCAGACTGGCTCGGAGGTGGCCCGGCAGCGATACCCTGAAGGAACAGAGCTCGGGGCAGGGGACCGGGTGTGGTGACAGGAGGCGCTTTTCCCTGGCATAGCTGCTGTCGGGAGGTGTAGCAGCGGCACGCTCGGGCCCACCGGGAGAGCCGAAGAGAGGGAGCCTACAGCTGTCACTGGTGAGGCGACCGGCGTCACTCTCCTTAGCTGTCTGGCCAGCGCTGGGGCTTAGCCAATGCTTTATCTGGGCTCAGGTGTAATTAATTAATTAACTAATTAATAGTCCTGGGGTTTGAACCCAGAGGCAGTCTACCTCCAAGTTACACCCCCAGCCCAATTTTATTTCTTATTTGGAAACAGGGTCTCACTAGGTTGATGTGAGTCTCACTACTTTGCTGAGGCTGGCCATGAACCGCGGATCCTCCTGTTTCAGCCTCCCAAGGACTGGGATTACAAGCGTGGGCCGCCATGCCCGGTTCGGGTATAGTTACTGAGGGGTCCTGTGGCCCCCTCAGATGTGTGGGATGCACATCTGGTGAGATTGTGTCCGCTCCAAGGGTCAGAGTACGTCAAGACCAGCTGGCGTGCCGCGAAGGTCCAGCTGCCAGGGGCTGCTTGGCTCACTCTCTCTCTCTGCTGGATATTTTATTTATTTATTTATTTATTTATTTATTTATTTATTTATTTATTTATTTATTTATTTATTCATTCATTCATTCATTCATTCATTCATTCATTCATTCATTGTGCTACCTCTACCCCCAGCCCTGTTTTCCTGTTTTTTGGTGTGTTTTTTGCGGTACTGGGGATTGAACTCAGGGGCATTCTACCTCCGAGCTATACCCCCAGCCCTATTTTTTATTCTTTATTTTGAAACCGGGTCTCACTAAGTTGCGGAGTGCCTCACTAGGTAGCTGAGGCTGGCCTCGAACCCGGATCCTCTGGTCTCAGCCTCCCGAATGCTGTGATTACAAGCGTGCGCCACCACGCCCGGCTCCCCAGCCCTGTTTTTTATTCTTTGTTTTGAAACAGGGTCTCACTAAGTTGCGGAGGGCCTCCCTAAGTAGCTGAGGCTGAGCTTACAAGCATGCGCCCCCTATGCCTGGCTTGGTGCTGGGTATTGGAACCCAGAGGCATTCTACCTCTGACCTATACCCCTAGCCCTTTTTATTTTTATTTTTTTTTACTTTGAAACAGAGTCTTGATAAATTGCTGAGGCTGGCGGGGAACCTGCGATCCTCCTGCGTCTGCCTCCCAAGTACTAGGATTCCAGGTGTGGGTCACCAGGCCTGGCTTCTGCTTCGCTCCTTCTCACTCTGAGCCTATATACTCATCTGTATGCACAGAAAGAAGGAAAGTTCCACTTCTTGGGTCTGCGGGGGTCAAATGGACAGAGGCGACCTGGTATCAGCACACAGGAGAGTCTCTCTGCCTCGGTTTCAAAGCGCTCCCCAGATACCTGGAGTCTGCGTCTGGGGCTTACCGGACACGTGAGCTTTTGTGCTTCTTGATACTGGAGTCTCCACAGGGTGGGTTTATTTGTTGTTTGAATACGGGCTTCTTGCATGGTTAGGCTGGGTAAATCCCCCACATCCCAGTACACTAATGATAGTCAGAAACCCAGGCACCAAGCAAGCATTGGTTCTTTTTTTGGTCCTGGGGTTTGGTATAGGGATATTCTACCTCTGGGCTACACCCCCAGCCCTATTTTACTATTTTATTTATTTATTTTTTGCGGTACTGGGGATTGAACCCAGGGGCATTCTACCGCCGAGCTATACTCCCAGTCCTATTTTTAATTCTTTATTTTGAAACAGGGCCTCACTAAGTTGGGGAGGGCCTCACTAGGTAGTTGAGGCTGGCTGTGAACCTGGATCCTCCAGCCTCAGCCTCCCAAGTACTGGGATTATAAGTGTGCGCCCAGCTTACTGTTTTATTTTGAAACAGGGTCTTGCTAAGTTGCTGAGGGTCTCACTAAGTTGCAGAGACCAGCCTGGAACCTGCAATCCTCCTGTCTCAGACTCCCAAGTACTGGGATTACAGGCACGCACCACCAACACCCCGCTTAAGAACTGGTTCTTCATCATCATTTTCTAACTCCGCAAAGACGTCCCTTTTTCCCCCAATCTTGAAATGTTATGAAACGAAAGCAGATGCTCCTTAATTCGTAGCAACTGGGAACCAGACAAATGTAGTAAATAAATACCATCTGTTATTTCCTCCTGTGAGAAAGGGGGTCACGGAAGAACCGTCTCCCCTTTATTCCTCAGAAGCCAATTCTCCTCTGGGGTCCCGATTTCTTTGTGTGGTGAGAGTAGTTGGTAGTCATACAACCCTGTCCTGATTTTTTCATTTATTTATTCCTCTGAGCCTCAGACATAGGACTTTGGGGTGGCAGGGATGTCTTCATGTTTGGTCATACAAGGAACCAACGATGATAGATCAGCTGAGGAAAGCTGGTCTCGGGAGAGGGGGAGGCGACCTTTGGCTCTCAGCCTCGGCGTCATCTGCACTGCTCTCGGGCTGCTCTGCCTCTTCACCTGTTCTGTCCCTTCCCAGCGACTCTGCTCCCTGCATCCAGCCTGAGGTCTCCTGCTGAAGCCCCTCTCTCCGATCCTGTTATTCTGCGGCAGCTGGGGCTACCGGGAATCTTGCTTTTAATCTTTTTTTTCTCATTTTACTTTGTAATTCAAGGGAGTTGTCTTTCCTGCGCTTCGGGGTTTGTGTGGTGCATGTATACACAGGCACATGTAGGCGTTTTCCTTTTCAACGACAGCATTATGAAAAAATAAAAAATAAAATGAAGACAAGCTTTTATATCGTGTAGGCCTTTATGTAGAAACAATGAGGCCCCTAATGGACCCACGGTAAAAAGTAGGGACTAAATGTCCACGGTCCTGGTAGAAGCAGTTGTGTGCTAGGGCACGCAATGGAATGTATGTATTATGGGTGCAATGAATGATGTTGATTTATGTAGCTGGACGGTTTGCCATGACTCACAGAAGCCGCAGAAAGCCTGTGCCATTCCCATTTAGCAAATAAAACCACCACGCACCAACTCACAGCAGAGGAAAGTTCAAGTACTTTGACTGACTCAACAGAACACTAGTGCCTGTTCCCCAGCTGGCCTTGAGGCCTCTCTTTGAAAAATAACCTTGAGTTCTTTTTCAGAGGGAGCTATCAAATGCATACGGTTTTATTCCACTTCTTGAAATGTCCTCTTTACGATTTCAGGGCCCCGGACACTTGCAGGTCATTTCTGTGCAGCTGTAGTGCTGAAGGCCCCTCGTGTGTGAGCTCAGTGGGTTCTTCTTCCTCTCCTCTGCGTGGCTGTGTTTTGGGAGGGAAGAGTTTGGCATACTTGATAGTTATCTTCAGATATGCCCTGTCAGTGGCTTCAAGCCTCAGTGTCCTTGCAGCTGCCACAAAGTTGTCATGAGTAGGCCACTTAGAAAAAAGAAAAAAACAATGTCTCTGGGCTACCTACCAACACGCCCATTTCCTATTATATCTAGAAGGAATTTAAGAATGGGAAAAGAAAATCCAACAGGGATCCTAATTCTTTAACACACGGTTCTCATCTTGGAAGGAAGACATATAAGAATAAATTCAAGCCAAACCTTCTGGGCGGGATATTTTATGATTCAAGAGTCTGGACAGTAATGGCCGATTCAGAACAGGCAAACCACTTTGTGGGTAAAGAATAGCCTGGTCTTCCATGCCACTGTGCTGCGGTGTTTGCTTATTAAAAAAAAAAAAAAGTGATGTGTTCTCATTTATATGCAAACAAGAGGTGACCTGACCTCGTCATTTGAGCAGCCGACAGCAATTTGAATGTCGATGATAGTATACCCTCACACGGTGCATTAGCCTCAAATTAACATTCACAACTCCACAATTTTCTTCTTAAAACTGCCCTTTATCTAATAGAGTGGAACCCTGGTAGCTTTCCTATTTTATTTTCCATATATTCTATCTGACAGAGGTCTGCAGCTCCAGTCTACACTGAATATTAATAAAGAGAAACATGACCCGCCCCCTTGTTTAGCTTCCCACCCCATTAACTGCGGTGTCTGAGATTACAGGATCTTCATGCGCAGTTCTCAAGAAGGGGTCTCTGGATTTTCACATTGTTTCCTGGGAGACACTGAAAAAAAAGAAACCTCTAAATGACTAGAGGTCTGATTAAAACTGTAACTAACAGAATGATTTGACAAGATATTAGCTATAATGGCCCCCACTCTTCTGTCTTCCAAGCTCCACCAGGGACATAAAGGAAAGTGACAACTTCTGAGGAGCAGATTCTAGAATGCTGAAAACACTTGGATTCCCAACCAACACTGACATTTTCAGGGGGAGAATCATGTTTTGGTCAGTGTTATAGAAGACAACGGAAAAACTTAAAGGGCTCTGCCTTGTATAGTTTACCATCTTGATGGAAATCTGCTTCTTAAATTCTAATGGAAAAAAAAAAGATCTGCAGTAAACCTTGAGGTTACTTAGAAATCTGGGTCCATAACTTAGTTCTCAGTGCTAAGGCAAGCATCTTGTGGAGACAAGATACAAGGTAAAACATCCCTGCTTGGTTTGGATGTGTGCTTACTCTCTTCCTAAGCGAGGTGCGTGATGTGGGGTCATTCTTTTCCTTGGCATTTATAAAAGAGCCTGGCTCCTGCTACAGCACTATTTTGATAGTCCATAGACTACTTAATAGTCGTGTGTGTGTGTGTGTGTGTGTGTGTGTGTGTGTGTGTGTGGTGCTGGGGATTGAGCCCAGGAGCAACCTACCTTTGAGCTACGTGTCCCAGCACTATTTTATTTTTTTTATTTTGAAACAGGGTCTTGCTAAGTTGCTGAGGGCTTTGCTAAATTGCTGAGGCTGGCCTTGAACCTGTAATCCTCCTCAGCCTCCCAAGTATTTGGTTTATAGGCATGCACCACTATGCCTGGCGTAATATTTTCCTCGTAATATTTATTTATTTATCCTTTCCGACTCCACTCCCTTTCTTCCAAGAGGATTTAGGGTAGCTTGAAATGATGTATTTCAGATACCAGAATGAAATAAATGTGTGCTGTAAAGTTTTACACACTTGTCCCAAATCTAGTTCTAAGCTTTTTACTCACCGAACTGAAGTGTGTGTGTGTGTTTTAAAAGGGAAAAAGAAGAAATATGCAATTTTAGTGAATTTATTGAGTCAAGCTTTGTTTTAGGGTGCAGAAGTTCCTGATGCTTTTTTTTGGTTTTGTTTTGTTTTGTTTTGAAATAAGAAAAATACACACATATTCATGGTAAAATAAATATAAAGTATAGATGTGAGCCGGGCATGGTGGTGCAAACCTGTAGTTCCAGCACTTGGGAGGCTGAGACAGGAGGTTTGAGGACAGCCTCAGGAAGTAGTCAGACTCTCATCAACCTAGGGAGACTCTGTTTTGAAATAAATAAAATGGGGCTGGGGGTATAGCTTGGAGGTAGAATGCCTCTGGGTTCAATCCCTAGTAACACACACACACACACACACACACACACACACACACACACAACAAAAAACAAAGAAGAAAGTACAGATGTACATAAAAGATAGAAAGGGAAAAAAAAAGATGACAGATAAAAGATAGAAAGTGAAACAGAAAAAAAAGATGACAGATCAGTTCCCCCAGCCGCTCTCCTCAGAGCCCACCTCTGTGGATGGCTTGGAGTAAGGACTTCAGACTTACACACAGAGACTATTGGAGGTGTCGCCAAGGAGGCGGGCGACTGCAGGTCCAGTACCTGGCAGTGGGGAGCTATCGTTGATGGACCACTTCAGAAAACTCCATCTACTAAACGAGCACACAAAAGATGTCTCTCCCGTGCTCCAGTAACTCACTCCTTGGCGAGGCGTACACCCAAGAGAAGTGTGCGCCAAAGGCAAACGTTGAGGGTGCTCATTACAGGACATGCTCCCTAGCCAACATCTGAGAACAGCCAATGAGAATCGATACACAAGAGATAAACTAATCATGGCGGTACTAGGGATGGAACCCAGGACATTCTACCTCTGAGCTCCACCCCCAGCCCTATTTTATTTATTTTTTTGCGGTACTGGGGATTGAACCCAGGGGCATTCTATCTCTGAGCTATACTCCCAGTCCTATTTTTTATTTTTTTTATTTTTTATTTATTTATTTATTTTTTGCGGTACTGGGGATTGAACTCATGGGCATTCTACCTCCGAGCTACACCCCCAGCCCTATTTTTTATTCTTTATTTTGAAACCGAGTCTCACCAAGTTGCAGAGTGCCTCACTAGGTAGCTGAGGCTGGCCGCGAACCCGGATCCTCCGGTCTCAGCCTCCCGAATGCTGGGATTACAAGCATGCGCCACCACGCCCGGCTTTATTTTTTTTATTTTGAAACAGGATCTCACTAAGATGCAGAGAGCCTCACTAAGTAGCTGAGGCTGGCTGGGAACCTGCGATCCTCCTGTCTCAGCCTCCCAAGTACTGGGATGACAAGCATGCACCACCACGCCTTATTCATAGAATACTCTTATTAGTATATGAGAGCAAATGCAAATATCACATACCATACTGCGTGAACAAAGCCAGATCCACAAGTACACACCGTATGTGCATGTGGCATGTTTATAAAAATTAATCTGTGATGTTAGAAAACAAGACAGTGATTTGGGAGGCTGAGACAGGAGGACTGCAGGTTCCCAGCTAGCCTCAGCAATTTAGTGGGGCCCTGTTTAAAAATAAAAGATAAAATAGAGCTGGGGGTGGTGGCACAAGCTTGTAATCCCAGTACTTGGGAGGCTGAGACAGGAGGATTGCAGGTTCGAGGCCAGCCTCAGCTACCTAGTGAGACCCTGTTTCAAAATAAGGAATAAAAAATAGGGCTGGGGGTGTAGCTCAGAGGTTTAGCTCAGAGGCTGTATCACCTAGGATATGGAGACTGTCCTATTTTTCTGATTCGAGGGCTGGTCCTATAGGTAACTTTTGTGAAACTGAGCTATACACACAATTTGTGGCATATTCTGTACATACCTTAAGAATGTAAAAAACAGCCAGGTGTGGTGGCACATGCCTGTAATCCCAGTACTTGGGAGGCTGAGACAGACTAGCCTCAGCAACTTAGCAAGACTCTCAGCAACCTAGTGAGACCCTGTTTTCAAAACAAAACAAAAATATAAATAAATAAAAGGGGCTGGGGGTGTAGCTCAGAAGTAACTAAGTAGCTGAGGCTGGCTGCCAACTCGGATCCTCCAGTCTCAGCCTCCCAAGTACTGGGATTACAAGAGTGTGCCACCATGCCCGGCCAAATAGTTATTTTAATTGAGTCAGGAGGGGATTATTGGCAGATAGCTTCAAAAACAAATATGTGAGTGCTCTTCTTTTATTTTTATGTATTGTGTGTGTGTGTGTGTGTGAGTGTTTTGCTGAGAATTGAACCCAGGGACATTCTATCTCTGAGCCATACCCCCAGCCCTATTTTATTTTTTTGTAGTACTGGGAATTGAACCCAGAGGCATTCTACCTCCAAGCTACATCCCCAGACCGATTTTATTTCTTATCTGGAAACAGGGTCTCACTAGGTTGCTGAGAGCCTCACTAACTGTCCTTGAATCTGGGATCCTCCAGTCTCAGCCTCCCAAGTACTAGGATTACTAGCGTGCCCTGCCACGCCCAGCCTATTTTACTTTTTATCTTTGAAATAGGGCCTTGCTAAGTTGCTGAGAACCACGCTAAGTTGCTGAGGTTGGCTTCCAACCTGCCATCCTCCCATCTCAGCCTCCCAAGTGCTGGGATGACAGGTGTGCGCCACCATGCCCGGCTTACTCTTCAACACTGAGCTAAACGCCGCTCCTATAGGTATCCCACCATGACTGTCTCATGTGCTAAACTCTTCTAATCCTTCCTTGGTGAAGAGGATAGAAACACAAGTCAGAGAGGCGAAGGACCTTGCACAGGGTCACCCAGCCTAGGAAGGCGCGAAGCCAGGGCTCAAGCCACGACCCTCAGTCTCAAAGCCTCTCTGCTCTCCCTGGTGCCTTCTTGGCACAGCTGCAGGACAAGAGACAGCCTATTTGTACCCAAGAGGGATGGCAAAGGAGCCACTGGAATGTGCGAAGCCGACTTCTGTGGGCAATGGCTGGCACGGAGCGCTCGAGTGTCAAAGTTAACACTGGTGGAACCCCCCAGGAATGGAAGATGTGTGAAGACCTTACCTCTCAGAACACAAGCCCCCCGACAGTACTGCCCTTTCTGAGGGGGAGAGCAGCGTTCCCTCTAAGTGCAGCACCGTCAGAACAACACTCCCCCCCTCTTAACTACTGATGTATGCAGAGAGGCAGAGGAGGGAGTGATCGGAAGGCTGGGGAGGTTGCACCCACTGGTACAAATACCTTGCTGCTCACCTGACACCATTGTGATCATTAATGCTCTGGGACTTCCTTTTCCAAGAATTACTATGAAATGATTTCACAATAGACGGGCGTGGCGGTGCACGTCTGTCATTCCAGTACTTGGGAGGCTGAGACAGGAGGATCGCAGGTTCGAGGCCAGCCTTAGCTACTTAGTGAGACCCTGTTTCAAAATAAAGAATATAAAATAGGGCTGGGGGTGTAGGTTGGAGGTTGAATGCCCCTGGGTTCAATTCCCAGTACTGGGGAAAAAAAAAAAGATTTCAGAATATTTAGTTAAGAATGTATGATGAAGCTGGGAGGTGCACATCTGTAATTCTCAGCACCTGGGAGACTAGAGAGGAGGATCGTAGGTTCGAAGCCAGCCTCATCAACTTAGCAAGACCCTTAGCAACTTAGTAAGACTGTTTCTTTTTGGGGGGGGGGTAGTGGTGGTACTAGAGAACAAACCCAGGAACAATCTACCTCTGGGCTACACCCCCAGCCCTATTTTTTATTCTTTATTTTGAAACAGGGTCTCACTAAGTTGCCATTAACCTGTAATCCTCCTTCTCAGCCTCCCAGCTACTGGGATTACAAGCATGCGTCGCCACCCCTGGCTTATTTTATTTTTTTACTTGGAAACAGGGTTTCACGAAGTAGCTGAAGCTGGCTTTGAACTTGCAATATTCCTGTCTCAGCATCCCAAGTACTGGGATTACAGGCATGTGCACCATGCCCAGTTTCAAAATAAAAATTAAAAAGAGCCAAGGGTACAGCTCAGAGGTAGAATGCCTCTGGATTCAATCCCCAGTACAAAAAAAAAAAAAAAAAATATATATATATATATATATATATTTATATATATATATATATATATATATATATGGTGTGATGGAGCTGGACACCGTGGTGAACACCTGTAATTTCAGGACTTGGGAGACTGAGACAGGAGGATGGTAGAGCCAACTTTAGCAACTTATGGAGGCCCTCAGCAATTTTGTGAGACCTTGTTTGATAATAAAAAACTTTAAAAAGGCTGGAGGTAGAGTAACTTGGAGGTAGAATGCCCCTGGGTTCAATCCCCAGTATAAAACTGTGATAGATACGATTGCAAAGAGAAACCATTCAAAGACAAAAACATTGGAATTTGTAAACATAGCATTTTATTAACAAATGTTTACATCCTTCTTACAACAAACTTTATAGTGATTTAGCATGTTATACTCTATAAAAAGTGTATTATAGAATATTCAAGCTAAAACAGTATCGTTAGAAAGTACACCAAATCTACCTTCGTTTTCAAACGGTCTACGGCCAGCAATAGTAGAAAAAGAAAAACCCTAATGACAAAAAGCAAAAGGTCTGCGTTTTCTTCCGTCAGCATCTACAAACAACATAGACATCATATGGTTACATAGACTCAGGTCCAGCCCAAGGTTAAGATTGCAAAAATAAAGTTTTCAAACATCCACATGAGCTTGGCAAACCATCACCACTGTATCTCAACACAGGTAGCCAGGCAGTGTGTCATGCAGCACAAAGCCAGGGCTCTGTTTGGGCTTTTAGGGTGCTACGAAGCTGCCCAAACCATAAGCAACTGGATTTCCCCCCATAACAGATGCTATTATAAAAAGGCACAGATATCCTACTCCTTGCATCAGGTCTTGAAAAGGTAGGACATTTTTAGGAGAAATAAGAATTGTTGGTATGACAGCTTAGCTTTTTTTTTTTTTTTTTAATATCTAGGTTCATCTCCACAGTTGTTTCTCTTCTAGACTTTTAACTTGGACTTTAACAAGTGCTCTATTATAAATGCAGCAAAATTCTGACACCACCGGTAAGAAACCTTCTGCCAATCAGCTGTGTTCCTACGGTGAGCTAGTGACGCCCATTCCCTTCCTGGAAGTCCTAAAGTTCTCGGCCTACAGTCGGCCTGTGCAGCTCCCACCGTCACGGAGTGGCGGTGTAGCGTGTCTCTAAGGGGGAGCCCCAAGAAAAGTGAAAACCGGGGACCTAACGCAAGAAGTCGGCTCTGATCAGAGAAGGCAAGACATCAATCCAGAAGGTCAGAGGAATGGTTACTGAGTGTGCGAGTGACTGAGAAGTGAACGAAAGACTGATCTAGGCAAGAGTAAAAAAAAATTTAAAAAAAAGGCTTTCCCAGGGCAATAGAGTTCTGTCTACACAGCACAACAGATGGTTTAAAAACAGAGCCACCAATCAGCTGCTCTGCCTAGCCAGCTGTCAATAATCTTCTCCTACGCTGAGTTGACTGGTCCCTCTGACATCATCACGTGCATGATGCATGTTAAGACAAAGTTTCATCAACTATGCAATAACTTCATATACAAAGTAAATGGGGGCAAACAGATTTAAGTGCTGCTCTTGAAGTGTTGGGGGGAGTAAAACTGATTATCCAAGTATAAGTGTAATGGAAAATTGACAGTGCCAAGTGGTATTAGAATGAGGCCCCAAAGCCAAGTCAAACATGGGCAGGCATGGGTACGAGGGCCACCCCCCCCCCGGCGGGTCCCCAGCAGCCTTGGGGAAAAGGTACCCCCAGCTCTAAAACAACATGACTTTAGATGCTTCTGTGGTTTTATGACAATTTCACTTATGAGTACTGATTACCAGTCCTATTATGTAAAATGCTATTTTAAAGATGATCTCCTCCAAAGTACTGCATTAAATAATTTGTTTCACTAAATACTAGAAAGTTTCTGGATCAAGTAGCATCAGTAAAACCAGCATGATTAAAAAGGGCATTAGGAGCCGGGCATGATAGCACACGCTTGTAATTCCAGCATTTGGGAGGCTAAGACCGGAGGATCTGGGTTCTTGGCCAGCCTCAGCTACCTAGTAAGGCCCTCCACAACTTAGTGAGACCCTGTTTCAAAATAAAGAATAAAAAATAGGGCTGGGGGTGTAGCTCAGAGGTACAATGCCCCTGAGTTCAATTCCCAGTACCACAAAAAAAAAAAAAAAAAGGGGGGCATCAGGTTGGGCATGGTGGCGCACGCTTGTAATCCCAGTACTTGGAAAGCTGAGACAGGAGGATTGCAGGTTTGAGGCCAGCCTCAGCAAGTAGGGAGACTCTCAGCAACCTAGTGAGACCCTCCCTATTTCAAAACAAAAAAATTAAAGAAAGGCTGGAGGTGTAGCTCAGAGGTAGAATGCTCCTGGGTTCCATCCCCAGTACCATAAGAAAAAGAAAAAAAAAAAAAGGGCATTAAGTCTGCAGTTTACAACTGTCAATTAAAGAAGATTCTTTCAGAAGCTTGGCCTGATGGTATACACTTATAATCCCAGCTACTTGGGAGGCTGAGGCAAGTTCAAGTCTAGTCTGGGCAACTTAGGGAGACCCTATCTCAAAATATAGAATAAAAAGGGCTGGAGTGTAGCTCAGCGGTGGAGCGCCCTGGATTCAATGTCTGGTACGGCACCAAAAAACAACAAAAAAGCTCTTTTGAGAAGTTATCACTAGCCGGGCATGGTGGTGCACTCCTGTCATCTCAGTACTTGGTAGGAAGGCTGCAACAGGAGGATCGCAGGTTCGAGGACAGCCTCAGCAAGTAGTGAGACCTCTCATCAATCTAGCAAGACCCTGTTTTCAAAATAAAAATAAAAAATAGGGCTGGGGGTGTAGCTTGGTAAAATACCCCTGGGTTCAATCCCCAGTACCACACACACACACACAAAAGTGTTCTATCTTAGGACTTCGCATTAATTGGCAGATAGAACTTGGCACTTGAATTCCAGTTCACGGAAAGCTACCAGGATTTTGTTTGTTGCAATTACGAGGCATTTTGATGAGGCACCGGGCACCATACAGCTCTAAAGATGAGCTTGCAACAGATTAAACACTTAAAAAAAAAATCATTAGACATCACGGGTTTTAATTTCACTATCTTCTGTTGATCTATCCTAACCTGACTATCAAAAAATGTTCAACATAACAAGAGGAAGAGATGGAAGGTTTGTGATATTTTTTAAATTAAACTTCTGAATCCTTTTGTTTTGGAGCCAAAAATATTCTAGCTGATCCATAATTGATTATACTCTGAAAGAACACAGATATTTGTTACTTCTGATGGTACAGACCATCAAATTAAACTTGATCTATGCGACTAGAAGTCCTTCTGGACCGGGAAAGTAAATCATTTTCCTATATGCTGAGAGAATTCTGAAGGATGAGCTGGGGAAACGTGGTGCCTCTTGGTTCTATTTATTCACTAATGAAACTTCATCACAGCGGGCCTCCCGCTTATCATCCTCTCAGATGAAAAAAATGGAGGCTCCTGGAAAACGTAAGACCCTTCTAATATTTTTTAGACTTTCATTTGCACATAAAACAGGACAAATGCCCCAGAATTCCATTAACATTTCTTGCAAATGGGATAATCAAATTGCCTGGTTTTCTATTACTGGAAGTCAGGACAAGCAACTCCACTGTCAAAAGAAATCTGCAGAGGTCGTTTCTTAAAGTGCTAGGCTAAATTCTATCTCCACCACCCTTTTCTGAAACGATACAGTATCCTGTTTATCTCCTAGATAATTTGTTGCTTGGATTATTAATATTATTAATTTTTTTTTTTTTTTGGTGGCACTGGGGTTTGAACCCATGGCATTCTACCTTCAACCTACATCCCCATCTCTATTTTATTTTTATCTTGAAACAGGGTCTTGCTAGGTTGCTGAGAGTCTATGTTGCTGAGGTTGTCCTCCAATCTGCAATCCTGCTGTCTTAGCCTTGCAAATACTGAGATTACAGGCATGTGCCACCACGCCTGGCTTTATTTATTTAACCACAGTACCACAGGATATCCTAAAGATTGCCTTGGATCATTTTTACATTTTTTTGGTTTACCACTGACTGGAGGCAGGCATATTGTTAGGAGCTTCTTCCCTGAAGATATGTTCCATTTTTTCCTTCAAAAGCTATCAACTATTAAGAGGTACAGTAGCTATTTTTTTGTGTGTGTGGTACTGAGGATTGAACCCAGGAGCATTCTACCTTTGAGCTCCACCCCGAGCCCTATTTTTTATTCTTTATTTTGAAACAGAGTCTCACTAAGTAGCTGAGGCTGGCCTTGAACCTGTGATCTTCCTGTCTCAGCCTCCCAAGTACTGGGATTACAGGCCTGCGCCACCATGCCTGGTTTGCACAGTACCTCTTGAAGTCAAACACTAAACAGAAATTGTTGCTCGTTCCTTTGAAAACAAACCTTAAATGATGAAGATTTGCAGAGGTTGACACTGTGTGGCTTGTCACTGTCACGAGCCCCAAGCATTCTAAAGGAGGTACCTCGTATATACACTGGAGTGAATGGGTTTCCAGAAACTTCTTTCTGGAAGGAAAGGGTTTTTTCCCCTCATTGCTTCCAGAAGCCCTGGCAGAGACAACTGTATGTTTAGGGGGCTCACCTGTTAGACAAGTAAGACCTGGTGTGCCTGCACCTTACACTCCCTGGGCCCATGCATCGTGTCCTCAGTGCATTCTGAAAGTGTAAGTGAAAACACACTAAGCAGAATTCCTAAGGTCTCTTCTGCAATTCACTCTTCGACTACAAAGGATGCACATGACAAAGAACCAACGCCTCTTGGCGCCAAGAGGCCCACGGGCCAATCAGCGCAGTATCATCTGAATCTAACCTGCCCACTTCCACACAACACCACAAGCACAGCAATGCACCGCAAAACACCCCCAGAACGTGATGTTCTGCTTTGACCGTTCCACGAGTGCCAAGGAGCCGCCATCTCTGAAGGACGTTTTCCACACCCCCAGAGTTTTATAAGCTGCCTTGCACCTAGCTTCCTCCTTGAGTCAAGAAATAGAAGACCAAATAAAGAATGAAGTTCCAAATAAAATGTAGTTTCCTTTTTGTTCATCTATTTAAAAGTAAAGAGAAGTGAAAGGCCCAAGAACACTGGCCCATTCAGAGGAGGAGGAGAAGGAGCCTCTCAGAGACCTCATTCTTTCAGACCTGGATTGGGAGACAGGGGCATGATGGAGGTGGAGGCGGGCCTCTGAAGCCACATCACACACGGGGAACTAGGACGTGTATGATTTCCAAAGGAATAAATGTGTCGGAGCTCTGCGTAGACCCTGTCCTCCCCGTGGCTGCGAAGCAGGTGATGGAGGTCTCGTTCAGAGCCAGAAGGGCTTGCGGTAGACACTTCTCCCCAATCACTTCTTCCAGAGTTTAACATGAAGGACACTTAATCATACTCTTACTTTATGTTCTTTTAATCACCACATGACAGTTAATTAGTTATCACAGAATCAGAAAAACACTTATGTAGAAGGAGAGATCTGGAGACCAAAGGTTTCTACGATTGGACACCTGCAAAGAGCTTATTTCAATTTCTCTAAAAGGAATCAATACGCACTTGCAGCTAATTAATGATTTTTCTCTTCTATCTAGTCCCCCAAGTTTTAAAAAATAGCCCTGTGTCATAAGGGAACCAAAAGATCTTTTTTTTTGGATGGGCTATGTCTCAATTTTCCTTTGAAATCTTGGCCTTTCCTCAGAAGAAGGAAAGAATCTATGAAATGTATGTTAGATCACTGTTCAGCCAGGTTAATCCAAAACATGGATTCCAATTCAAATGCAAGCACTAGGCCTGACTTTAATGTTCATCTTTTCGTGTTGGAAGGACACAAAACAAGGGAAGCCATTTCCCGTTTTCACTGAGGATGGGCTATGAATCCGAGATGGAAGTCTGTCGTTGCTGTTATTAAGCATTATAAAGACACTGCAAGAAAAACAGCGCTCTGTCCTGTTGCTGGACAGACGGATGCAACTGAGGGACAGGAGGAGAGGCCTCAAACACAGGAGCGGGTGCTCCTCAACGCTCCTCCGGTTAGGAAGCTTCGTGGCTGTGGACAAGCACAATCACCGGCCTCCAGAGCAGCAGCAGGGGCGGCCAGCAGCAGCCAGCAGCAAGGGCTGCAGAGAGGGCCCCAGTTGGCCTCGAGGCAGCAGAACCTAACAGTGAGGTCAGGCGCACTCGGCCGAGGGTGGGAGGACCCTGCTTTTCCCTGTGCATGGAGACCCCATACCATCACCAGCGACTGGCAGGTTTGGTGGAAAAAACACCAAGGTCATAGATTTGCATCATCTTTTGGCAAAATAAGACAGAAAGGACCACACATGCCCTGCCTCTTCTGTAATGAGTCCAGCCAACCTTGTTTTTATTTTGTTGTCCTGGAGACAGAGGCTCAGCAGCGAGAATGGTAGGGACAGACCCGTGGCATGTATACGAAATAACATCAAGCCACCTTCAGGTACAAGGATCCCAGCTCTAGGAGTCACAGGCTGTCTCTAAAAGTTTGCTAATTTAGCACTGGCATGGAGGCAAAATGCTTCGGAGATAGCGATTCACATGTATTTTATGCAAATCTGTGTTAGAATTTTCACTACATTCTTTCTATATGATTTCAGTAGGAACAAAACAGTTGTCAAATGCCTGAGATATACAACAGGGAAAAGGGAATTTTTTTTTTTTTTTTTTACTTAATCCAAGTTATAATTTTCCCATTAAGCTATCCGTATCAAGTGGGGGGGGTGCAAAGAAATAACAATTATTTTCAAAAGTTTGGACTGTTCAGTTTAAGGACAGCTCTGAAAACACGATTTGGTTTGAGATTCCAGCTGTTTCATTTCCTACTTAATCTTGTGAATTTCCGTCCCTCACAATACTCAGGTTGGAAGGGTGCCAAATTAGACCAGGAGCAAATTTCCACCAACTTCACTTCAGCGCTTTATTTTTAGATCATATTAAAAAACCTCATTAGGCTCCCCGAGGGAAGAGAGTGTTAACCACTAACAGAGGCAGGGGAAAACAAAGGAAACGGAAAGATAAGCTGGGTTGTTAGCGAGGAGAGTGCTCTTAAAACACTAGTGAAAGGGAGCTTGTCCCCAAGGCCAGGTAAGTCCCCTGAGCGTGGGGCTCCAGCCACAGGCCAGCAAGGACCACCGGGCGCGCCAGAGCGGCTTATGTTCTCATTCCCGACCCCACACGGGGTGTGGCGGGCAGGCCGTACGCTAGAGTCTGCTCAGCGTCCACCTGCTCCAGAGTCTCCCGTGGACAGCCTGAAAAGTGGGCGGGCATACAGAGACTGGTGCAAGACTGCAGGGGGTGTTGAATGAAACTCAGATTTATTAACGTATTTACATAATTTATAATCGTCAAGCAATGGTCTCATAAATATAGACTACAACTTTACATATGCTAAGCAACAGGTACTTGTTTTCCCACCAAAATACTAGGGTTAAATAAAAAAATTGACAGCATTTACACTTTTACCTTCTTCCTCTTTCTTAAATCTCTGCTAGTCAGCATAGAACGTCCATTCCAGGCAGCTTCTCTACCACCACCACGCTGATCACGAGAACTTACTCATCAAGGCGCCACACAGACGGGGCAGAAGCCCGGGCAGGGGAGCTGGCAGCTGCGGCCA
>PVLC010027596.1:0-21730 GCA_004027655.1 Graphiurus murinus
GCTACATCTCAAGATTTTTTTCCTTAGTCTTGATTTAAGATTACTGAGCTCAAAGGAACAGACACATAATTCCTTGAAGTTACAAGTACAGATAAAGTTCTCTTTGATGTTTGTTTTGTCTTAAATTACCACCCCAAGAATGGTGTAAGTCATCTACCAACAACAGTTCTTCCCAAAGTTATTATATGGATTTAGAAACACTAGGAGTGAGAATTCTGAAATTATGTTTTAACCTCCAGGGCCAACATCTTTGAAGAATATACAGTTTAAGCATTAACACATGGAGGCATTTTCCCTGAGCGAAAAAGAAGAAAGTGCTATAGAGAACAACTAAGATATTTGTTTTATATTCTCACTTACTCATGCAACATGCTAAGATATTTATAATGGACCTGATGGGCCAGATTAGCTCTTTAGATTTCATTTGTTTGGTCAAGCCAGCATTTAAAACTTTTTCAAATTGAGAAGGTTCTCAGTGGGCACACACTTTCCAATTTAGACATTCCCCATCCCTTATATTATTCTGCACTTCAGGTTCATTTATTTATGTTGTTTGCCCTCTAAAGCATCAAGTTAGAAATACGGCTTACTACCACATTCCACCTCATCATATGTTAGCAACAGTAACGATAAATGAAAAAAAGAAAGCTGCTTCTTAGTCAATTAGTAATGCACACATTTTAATGAGTACAGATGATTTACAGATTTTTAAAAAATAATATTTTCCTTAAAAATAACCATACAAGATAGCTATTTTATCCCAAGCTTCTCTCTCCTTCCTCCCTCCTTCCTTCCTTCTTCTATTTATTTGTGCTACTATAGATTAAACCCAGAGGTAGATACCTCTGAGCTACATTCCCAGTCTTATGTTATTTTTTTTTTATTTTGAAGCAGGGTTTCACTAAATTGAGGAAGGCTTTACCAAGTTGCTGAGGTTGGTCTTAAGCCTGTGTTCTTTCTGTCCCAGTCTCCTGAGTACTGGAATTACAGTCATGTACCACCATACCTAGCTTATCTCCATCTTATAGGTAAGAAAACTAAGGGCCTTTGGCATTTTATAAGGACAGAATTTATAAGGACAGATGTAAGGAAATTGGAGGCTGTCTGTTTCTAATACTTATAATATTAATCTCAACTCCACCACACAGCTGACTTTGTTTTTACAAAAAAAAAATCTTTAATTTTATCTAAGAATAAATACTAACAATTATATCTTTTAAACTATCACTTTAAATCTCCAATGGAAAATTTTATACCGTATATTTTCTTTCGAGGCCAAAACATATTATCTCATTCAATTTACCAAAAACTATGAGGCCTGAAGATGTTAAACATTTGTCCAAGGTAACACTGCAACCAGGAAGGAGAATTTGAGTTTGAATCTATCCAAGTTGAAAAATGTATACCCCAGTAGTACCAGTGAGCTAGGATTAAAGAATTGTTCTTGGTAAATTGGGTGTGGTGGTGCACGTCTGTAATCTCAGTACTTGGAAGGCTGTGACAGGAGGATTGCAGACTTGAAATAGTCTCAGCAAGTAATGAAATTCTCATCAACCTAGCAAGAGACCCTGTTTCAAAATAAAAATAAAATAGGGCTGGAGGTGTAGCTCAGAGGTAGAATGCCCATGGGTTCAATCCCCAGTACCAAAGGAGGGAAAAAAATCTGGTTTTGGTAAAGGAAAAAACTCCATTGGAAAACCATCATCCTATTAATGCTTCATCTTATCCGTGGCATATGAGAAATCCAAAAATGTTCAAAGAATTTCTGGATTCTGGTTCTGGATTCCCATACACCAAACTCAGGATATAGTTGCTATCATAACTATTCCGGACATTATGGGCTCAATTATTCACATAATACTCAGGTTAGATTTCCTATATTTCCAGTGATTATCCTGTGATCTATCATAGATTATATGTGCAGTAAATAGTTCAAAAAATGCATGTCATCAGATGTGTATCATAGATTATAAGTGCAGTAAATAGTTTAAAAAAATGCATGTCATCAGTCACCATGGATGGTCACTGTCTTAATATTAGGCTGTCTGTTATTCCTAAAATAGTATGTGCTTTATGATTAGGCTGCAAAACAAGTATTAAAATTAAAGATCAAGTACCAGTTACTGTTACATGAAACAAAATCTGTTGGCTAAACATATTGAATATAGCTAAAAATAACCTATCAGATGAAAAATATTAATTTCATAGTCATTACACATAGACACATTAGATTTCTTTTCACATGGCATGGGTCTAGATAATACTATTTTAAGAAGCTAATTCTCTCATTTTGTCATCTTGATATCATCTCATATAAAATTACTTGATATATTAAGCAGTTTTAATATAGTTTTCTAAAATACCATAAAAGTACATATTCTTAAAAATATGTTTTATTATTTTAGTTCTTCTGTCAGGATAAAGCCATACAGTATGAGAACCTAATGACTTAGTTTAATCTCTGATTGATAGCACAGGGAAGCATAGGTGTTTTGGAAGATCACGTTACTTGAAGCCTCTGCTTTTGTTTTATACATGGGTCTCCTAGGTACCATTGAGAAAAATACTCTTCAGTTGTTTATGGAAACGTAGTTGACAAGAAAATCCAATAAATTCTTTTTCTCTTGGCACTAATAATTTTATTATGCAAAACACAGGCTGTTCAGATTTGGTATAGCATTTCCATCTACATGATATGCAGTTACAGAGAAGAGAATTATAAGTCATCATGTTTCAGGCAGGCCAGTATTTCTGTATTCTTATCTTGAAAATTGACATAATTAATATATGAGAGAGCAGAGAACAGCAGGGCTAACTGTAATCCCAGTACTTGGGAGGCAGAGACAGGCAGAAACAAGAGGATCATAGATTTGAGGCCAGCTTCAATCACTTAGTGAGACCCTGTTATCTCTGATGATTCATGAGATAATATGTACTAAGTAGCATAGGTCTCAGATTATATAAATAATTCTTATTGTTAAGGCTATATGTTCTTTTCAAGGGCAAGTCAGAGGTCAAGTGAGAAATGTATAGACTGATGTACCATTGGGAGAAAAGATGTGAATTTGGTTGGGAAAGGATACTCAACTGAATTAAAAAAGAAAAAAAGAGAATACAATGTATGACTCAGTCTTTAATACCAACTATAAATAATGTTTTTCATGCTTATGAATGTCTTCTAACCTAAATAAAACAAGCCTGTGGAGTAGAAATATCACCCACAATTTACAGAGGACAAAGTTACAAATTTGTTTTATCCAAGATCACACATGAATTTGTAACTATAGGCTAGTGGATCCATATCTTTTTTTCATTTACAGTAAAAACAAACAAAAAACATTATTGCCCTTAATCCTCTAGATACATGAACATCTTCTCTACAAATCATTGGCTACAACAGGGGAAAAAGCATTTTTCTGCCCAATTTATCCCCATGAAAAGATAAAATATAGCCGGGCGTGGTGGCGCATGCTTGTAATCTCAGCATTCGGGGCTGAGACCGGAGGATTCTGTTTCGCGGCCAGCCTCAGCTACCTAGTGAGGCACTCAGCAACTTAGTGAGACTCGGTTTCAAAATAAAGAATAAAAAATAGGGCTGGGGGTGTAGCTCGGAGGTAGAATGCCCCTGATTTCAATCGCCAGTACCGAAAAAAAAAAAAAAAAAAAAAAAGATAAAATATTTTTATATATTCTTTTAAAAAGGTTGATGTGTTTTACTTTTCCCTGCTTTTTAGGTGAATATATCATAAACCTAGATACTTTTTTCATAATAGATACTAAAAGTGTTAGTTCATTTAAGAATTATTTAATTTATTTATTTATTTATTTATTTACTTATTTATTTATTTTTTGCAGTACTAGGGATTGAACCCAGGGGCATTCTACTTCCAAGCTACACCCCCAGCCCTATTTTTTTTTTTTTTTTAATTCTTTATTTTGAAACCAGGTCTCACTAAGTTGCGGAGTGCCTCACTAGGTAGCTGAGGCTGGGCGCGAACCTGGATCCTCCGGTCTCAGCCTTGGGACCTCCTCAAGGTCCCAAATGCTGGTATTACAAGCGTGCACCACCAGGCCGGGCAGCAGAATTATTTTAAGTTACTTTACATAACATGAAAGATTTCTGAAAAGGTAAGTATTTCCCAATGAATAACACTAAAGTTTAAATGTCTCTTACACCCATAACCTCTAGGACTTACGTTAGGAACTGTAAAAAGTCAGTAATACATATTCAGCCTTGATGCTACAAAAATAAAAAAATGAAAAAAAAAAAAAAAAGGAAATTCCATTCTCAGGTACAGCAGGGAAAAGTTGGGAGTTATTCACTTCCATCCTTACAACCTCTAAATCAACAATTTTCTTTGGCTTAATTTAATTTGAAGACACAAGACAAATACACACTCTGAAATCTGGAGTGAAAGAAAGGCAAATTCTTAGTCATGGTCAAGATATACTTACCTGGAGTAGAAACTGCTGAAGCCAGAAACTTATAAGAACACTGTTCTCATGGTAATTTCAACAGATGTTGGAGCATGTGTGCAGATTAGTTGAGAGTGATAAACTCCAGGGGCTCTGGGCTTGGGGTGGTTCATTTTTGTTAGTTTTACCTGTAGTGACTCCATCCTGGCTCTCATGTGCATGACTATGCCAGGGGATGGTAAAAGCAGTTGGAAGGAACAACCCTGAGACCCTTCATATAACAAATGCCTACTCTCCAAAGACAGAATGCTGTAGACCTTCATGCCAGATAGAAGAAATGCATTTGTCCCACTCCAGCCCCTCTACTCTCACCTGCCTCAAGGAAAGTGGATGGGAGAATCACCATTAGTCAAGGCTTTAAAGAAATAGAGCACTGCAGTGAGGTGAGGGAGTAGGGGCTTGAGAAGCAGGCTACAAGAGAGAAGATACACTACTAGATAAACATGTGTGAAGGTGACAACAATGTATTGGTCAGTTTTGCATTACTACAATAGAATACCAGAGGTGACTAACTGTATAAAGAGAAAAAGTTTATTTAGCTCACAGTTTTGGAGATTCAAGAACAAACCTTGACAGCCCTCATTGACTTGAACACTGATGAGGATGACATAACATGGCAGGAACACATGGAGAAAGAAATGGTCACATCTTAAACTGGAGAAGGGAGAGAGACTGGGGAACTGCATTTTTTTTTTTTTTAATCTAAGGATGTCCCCCTAGGCCCAATCTTAAAGGGTCATAGCAACTCCCAGTATAGATACTCTGGGAACCAAGATTTTGAATATGGAGCTTTTGGGAATACTTATCCAAAGCATAGTACAGCCTTAAGGCAAAAGTAACTAAAAGAGAAACATTTAATTTGAAAATTATATCATGCTTCCTGTCTCCCACACTTCAACACTATGCCAATCTGGCTCCAGTAAAAATAACAGTGCATTGTAGATGAAAAATCTGCAAGTTACAGATTCTTTCTGAGGAGTGTTTAGAGAAACCCAAAGTCAAGAAGACTGACAAGGACAAAGAGAATTGAGGAGCATGAAGCACCATGAACCTACAGCTATAGCAAAGATTAAACTGAATTCTAAAAGAAAGAAAGAAACAAAAAAAAAACTGATCAGAATAGAAAATCCAAGGACTGTGAAAAAAAAATTACAAATGTGTATTGGAGTACCAGAAATAGAAGATAGAATGGATCAAAAAGGAGAAACCTCAATCACTATGCTGAGCAGGAGAAGGAAGGAAGGGGAAGGAAAGGGGGTGAGGATTGGGGAAGGGGCAAATGAGTGATATGTGCATGTATGCCACTACCAACCTGTACCTCATTAAGATGTATGACTATAGCACACCAATAAATTAAAAGAAAAGAATATTTATGGAAAGAACAGCCACCAAATATTTCAAGCTATTGACAGAAAAAGAAAACTACAGATTTAGGAACCTCAGAGGAAGCCCACAGGACAAATATTTAAATAAGGAAAATTTTAAATAATAAAAGCTGATTCTTTAAAAAGTTCTGTGAAACTGATCAACCTTTTGTCATGCTATCTAAGAATAAAACAAGAAAAGATAATTTACCAATAAATGGTAAATAAATGGTTATCAACATAGATCTTAGATTGTACATCGAAAGGATAACTATGTAATGTGAATTCGATCAAATGGACCAATTTCCTGAAGAATGAAAACTATCAGTCTAGGCATAAATTTGTTTTGTTATTATTTATTTATCTATTTATTTTGCAGTACTGAGGATTGAACCCATGGGCATTCTACCTTCATGCTACATTCTCAGCCCTATTTTATTTTTTTATTTTTAAACAGGGTCTCACTGTATTGCTGAGGGCCTCAATAGTTTACTGAGGTTGGCCTCAAACCTGTTATCCTACTACCTTACCTTACAAGTTTTGTGATTAGAGGCATGTGCAATCACATCCAGCTAAGTCATAAACCTGTAAGTGTATAACTTGAATATTCCTTTTATTTAAGAAATGAATCAATGGTTAGTAAATTTCCACAGAAGAAAGGACAGCACTCATAGGATTTTACTGGGGAATTCTATCAACTATTCAATGACAGAGTTGCAATTATCCACAATCTCTTCCAGCAATTTATAGCAGAGGAGATGCTTTCTAACTAGCTGATTAACAAGTCAGAGTAAAAAGTCTATAGATGGACCTAAACAAATAGCATCTACAGAAGTTTGACAAAGTAGCAAAAGCAATGCTACAAAAATTAGTCTTTTCCACAAAGAGTACTAGAAGAATTGAACCTTCTCCTAACAATGATTTGCCTAAAAACAAGCCTTACACTTTTCACATTCTTAAATAAAATGGATTGTGAACTTTTGTAGTTTAAAATTATAAATTTTCACTAATAAAATATATATATTACATTATTGATAAAGTTTTAGATGTAATAGCAATAAACCAAGCCATGAGAGGAAAACTAAATTGAATTTAATTAAAATTAAAAACTTCTGTAAAAAAGACTGCTATGTCTTTTTACTATTAAAAGAATGACATGAAATTTTACATATGTCTAAAATGAATCTTGGGTAAGAGGACCTATATACAAGATAAGGAATTTTTAAAACTCAACAATAAAACAACTAGATGAAAAATATTCAAATGATTGGCTATATAGTGCTTGAAGAAAATACGAAAATTTACATAAATATATGAAAATATGTTCAAAGTAATCTGTCTTTACAGAATTTAAATTATAATGTTGAGATACCACTAAAAACCCATTAGAACCGTTTATATCCAACGCTTGAGCATGCTAATCGTTGAGGAAGACATGGAGCAACATGCCGGTAGAAATGTAAAATGGCATAGCTACTTTGTAAGGCATTCTGACAGCTTCTAATAGAGCTCATTATAGTCTTATTCCACAATCTGACAATCAAACTCAGTTATGTACTAACATATTTTGAAAACTTATGTTTACACAAAAACTTTTATGCAAATGTTTATAGTATTCTTACTTATAACTGAAAGCAACCAATATGTCCTTCAAGAGGTGACTACATTAACTGTCACATATCCAATCAAAAGAAAACTAGCCTCAAAAGAGGTAAGGAACAGGGAGAAGGAAAAACAAAGAAAGAAAGTTGCTCTGAAGTCCCATAGAGATAAAGATTAATCCTAAATTAATGATATTAAGTGAAATAAGCCAGTCTAAAAAGGCTACGAAATGTTCAGTTTCATGTATATATCTTTCTGGAAAAGGCAACACTATCAAGGATTATTATATCAGTTTTTGCCAGGAATTCAGGGATGGGTTGAGAAAATAAAACAGTATTTTTAGGGACATGCAACTCTTTTAAATAGCATGATAATAATGGATATAAGATATTTTGCATTTGTCAAAATCCATATGAATTTATAGAATAAAGAGTAAGCAATAGTGTATGTCAATTCAAATAAATTCATTGACATAGTTTGAAATCCTAGAATAGAATACAGAATGTGACAAAAGGATTTTATTGTTTTAAAACTCTCACTGACTATAAGTAATTTTGCAAAAATATGGAGTCTATAAAATGAAAGCCAAAGGTGGTGGACGTAAAAAAAATATTTAAATTAATGGATACACTTGTTTTCCATAGGAATACAAGCCAACAACTCTAAAACCACTACATGTATATATATAAACACACACACACATACACAGAAATTAAACAATAAAAAATTAAAGTGAAATACATACAATTTTAGTTATTTTCCAGGAACACGTTTACCAAAGAAGACAAAAATAATGCAGGAAATGGGTTTTAAATTTCAGAGAGGGGACCATAAGTTTTGAATGACAAAGTATCACTTGTAAATAACTAATATGGAGTATTATAATTCAGAAATATAAGAAAAAGGAAGAATGAAAGAGAGAGAGGAAGGGAAGGAGTGAGGAAAGCAGGGGAGATGGAGGCAGGAAGGAAGGAAGAAAGGAAGAAGAGAAAGAAAAAAAGAAAAAAACACAAGACTCAGTGGTTAGTGTGTGTCTGGCTTGTTAGATAACTGAAAAATGGTCCCAGTTATTAAAGGGGAAAATGGTAGGAAACACTAATAGAAAGTAAGTTCTCAGAAGTAATGGGAGAAAAGCAGGTCATTGAGGTGTTCCAAGATTATTATAAGAAACCTGATTTTTCTTTTGAATGATTTTGGACACATGGGATGGTTTTGAGTAGCAGCACTGTACAAACTGACTTAGGTTTTGACAGGATCACAGTGGCTATTCTTTTGAAAACAGACAGGAAAAGGCACAGAGGAAGAAAATACAAAATTCTATTTAAATAATCCACATGAGCAAAGGTCTAAATTATATCAGGGCACTGGCATTTGTATAAAAAGTTGTCTAATTCTGAATTTATATTAAAGCAAAACCTATGAAACACTCTCATGGTTTTGAGTAGCAGGAAAACATGAGTTTACAAACAATTCAAATGCATTTGACTTCACAAATAGGTTAACATAAGGTTGCCATTGTCTAAAATATAGAATGTAATGGTAGAAGAAGGAATTGGGATGGAATATTGGGACTTGACTATGGATATGTTATGTTTGGATAATTATTATATTTCTAAGTATAGGTAATATGTAGATAGATGAATATATGAATTTGAAATGAAGTGAAAAGGACTAGGATAGAACCATTAGTTAGAAATTCAACAGGTTATTTAAAGCACAAGATTGGGGAAAAAAATCACTTATAGAGTAAGTATATATGCATGATGAGATTCAAGATCAGGTCCTAGATTATCCAAAATATAGAATTTGGAGTGATGAACAATAACCAGCACATGTAAAGTTGATGGAAGTAGCAGAATGAAGTGCCTAGGAAGTTAAGTGGAGAAATTATTTAAGGGAGGAGTAAGTGATTCCTTTCAAAGGCTGTTCATAGGTCAAGTAAAATAGGATTGAAAAATGAAAATTAGATTTAGAATCTATTAGTTTAGGTCTTTGGTAACTTCAATAAGAGCAGTTTCTTTGTAGTGATTTTTTAATAAGACATTAAAAAAAGAGAAAAAGATAAACCTGATTGGAATGGGTTCATGAGGGAAAAAAAAAGAAATTGGATGCAGCAAGTGGAGAACATTCATTTCTTCAAGGACATTCACAGTAAGAGGAATGAGAAAATAGGTTAGCAGCTGAAGAGGAAATTGGGTTAAGATAAAAATTATTGTTTTTGTTTTTGTTTAAGATGGCAGATACTATATTCGGATACTTTATTAGTTTCCTGTGGCTGCTGCAACAAATTACCACAAACCAAAGGCCTGAAATAACAGGAACTTATCCTCTCATTATTCTGGAGGCCAAAAGTCAGAAATAAAGGTGTCAGCAGAAACTGGGGAGAACTCTTCCTTGCTTCTCCAGCTTTTGTTGGTTCCAGGCAGTCCTGGCTTCCTTGGATGTCACTCCAATCTCTGTCACTATGATAACATTGCTTTCTCCTGTTTCTGTCTCTTCATCTTCAGTATGTCACTTTTAGGGCAACATTTCATTAGATTTAAAACTCACATAGGAGCTGGGTATGGTGGTGCATGCCTATAATCCTAGTACTTAGGAGGGTGAGACAGGAGAATTTCAGGTTTGAGGCCAGTCTTAGTAACTAAGTGAGGCTCTCAGCAACCTAGTGAAACCCTGTTTCAAAATAAAAAATAAAATAGAGCTCGAGGTATAGCTCAAACATAGAATGCCCCTGTGTTTGATCCCCAGTACCACAAAACAAACAAACAAAAAACCACTTGGGACTTGGGTAATCCAGAAACACCTCATTGCAATATCATGATCTAATTACATGCACAAAGACACTTTCTCCAAATAAAGTAATATTTAAGCAGTCTGAGTCTTAGGATATGGATATCTACTTCTGGGGCCATCACCATCCCAGTGTAGATACTGATGGGAATGAAGCATTAGAGACGGAAAAACATGATGCAAAGGTTAGAGACAAATCATTTTTTAATTATTAATTTTTTTTTGCAGTACTGGGGATGGAACCCAGAGGCATTCTACCTTCTAGCTACACCCCAAGCCCTATTGTTTATTCTTTATTTTTAAACAGTGTCTCACTAAGTTGTGGAGGACCTCACTAAGTTGCTGAGGCTGGCCGCGAACCGGGATCCTCCGGTCTCAACCTCCCAAGTACTGGGATTACAAGCGTGCACCACCATGCTCGGCTGTAATTATTAATTTTTAAATATTTTATATTTTTATTTTTATTGGCACATTGTACTTACACTTTGTATTAAAATTCAAAGTGATACATTCAGATATGCATGTATTTCTTGGTGCAGTTCCCCACCAATATTCCTGAGAAAGTGATAGGATGGGAATTAGGGTGTGATTGGAGTACCCTTCCACTGTAATAAGAGAAATGTTAGAGTTTATGGCCAAATAGATGAGTAAATGAAGATGATAGCTTGTAGAACTTCTTTTTTTCTTTGATTTTCTCAGTCAAGAAGCAAAGGTATTGATTTGGTTATTTTTTTTTCCCCCAGAAGATAACCTGACAGAATATTTTTCAAAATTTATTAAGAAACTAATCTTAGGAGAGAGCATTTGTGCAGAAGGGGGAGGAAGCGAGGGAAAGAAAAATAAAGGAAAATGACAATTTCAGGAAGGATTCTGTAGATCTTCAGGCTGTTCTTGCAGGAGAATGCTGATCTGCAAATTAAGCCTAAGTGACCTTGACCAAATGCAAATGATTTAAAGGTATAGACAAGAATATGTACCAATTGTTGTTTGTTTAGCCAGAGACAATCCTCTGAAAATAAAAGCCCTGTGTGCTAGCTATTAGAACTGAAAGTACCCTGAAGCTAAGGTCCAAGCAACCAAACACTACAGAACTGGGGCTCTCAGGGCATGCCTTTGCTGAATAGTCATCCATTCATCCACTGTGAATGAGCATGAGTGAGAAGACATTGGAAATTGAAGGAAAGAGGAGAAAGAATGAACAATTGTCTAGGAGTGTAGGCGCTATAGTTTAAATGTGGTTTGTTCCCTTTGAAACTCGAGTTGAAATTTGGTCCCAATGTAAAAATGTTAAAATGTGGTGGGGCCTGTAAGAGTTAATTAGGCCTTTCCCATGGTTCTATGTGATTTGTCTCAGGACTGGATTAGAAATTCTTAAAAAGGGAAGCTGTTATTTGTGTGTTTTACCTCTTTTGCTCATGCTCAGTTTCCTTTTTTGGATAAAGTACAGTACAAGACTCTATAGCACAAGATATGGCTTCATGATCTTTAACTTTTAGCCTCCAGAAACTTCAGCTAAATAAACTTCTTTCCTCTACCAATTACTTAGTTTCAGGCATTTTGTTTCAGCAACAAAAATGCGACTAAGACAGTAGATGTGAAAATAGACTTGAGTATTAGAATGAGGCTGCTGTAGAGAATTAGAGCCTACCATATTTAAAGTGACAACAGTTGCGATGAGTGTGATTTTTCCTCTAGCCACATTTAGCATAAAGTAGGAAGACAGATGATTTAAACCAGAGTTGTAGTTTCACCAAAAGATTATGACAAAAAGACAGAGGGACAATGGAGTGGGTGGCCTATGCAAATAGATTTACCATGAGATGTAAATTGGGTGAGATGGGAAAAGAAGAAATGTGGAGCCTGAGCTACTTTGCATAATTTAGTCAGATGATTTGATTGGAGAGTGTTGAAGAAAGAGTTGGTATTTTAGTGTGAATAAGGTTAAAAAAATAGGAGGCAGCAACAGAAGAGTTAGGTTTCTCAATTTGAGATTAGACATACGATGTAGTTGAGGTGATGGGAAAGTTAGAGGTGGGATCACAGAAAGGATTGACTAAGAAGAATGGAGGGCAAGATAATCGTCAGAGAGAGGGTTAAGAAATCCTTTCAACAGAGATGTCGAAAAGTACATGAATGTAGATATTGAAATCACCAAGAATTATGATAGGAGTAGTGTTAGAAAACATGACATTCAGCCTTGAGCTAAAATATTCAAAGAGCAAGAGGGAGGGACCCAGATATTCCTGGGTTAACTGCAATTCAGTAACTGCAATTTAAGGAACTGCTGAAGTATGATCTCATTTGCATGAGCTTCAACGGTGAATATTCTAAGGAAGACAGAGGGAAGATATTCTATATTTTATAATGAGGTATAAGAACATTTGCCACATCTCTAAGTGTAGTAATATGAGGATTTAAGAAAAGTCCTAAGTCCTCTCTTGAAATGGTTTTAGGAGAAGCAGTACAATCCAAGGGAGCTAAGTTTCAGTTAATTCAAGAAAGAAAAGTAAGGTGGGGGAGAAAAGAGGACTGTGTTAACAATACGCCTTTAGTTTCATAGGGTACAGTGAATGAATTTTGGTTGTATGCAGGGCAGTTGAACAGAAATAGTGGAGAATTAGGGTCTGGAAAAGATCAGGGTCCTTGTATTTTTATTAGATTATATTAAACAATAAATAGGTCACGGTGCCATTAATTCAAAGGACACATAAGTGGTAATAAAGGGAATGAATCTGAGTTCTGAGTTATGGAAGGATTTTACCAAGATAAGGAAGAGAGCAGAGTGTGGTGGCACACTTCCATAATCCCAGTACTTGGGAGATTGAGATCAGAGGATGGCAGTATTAGGGGTAGCATCAGCAACTTCATGAGACCCTCAGCAACTTAGTGACATAATTTTATATAAAAATAAAAAATACAGGGGGTGTAACTTAGAGGTGGAATGCCCCTGGGTTCAATCCCAAGTATAGAACTAAAATAAAAACAAACAACAACAACAAAAAATAAGACATCTAGGGCTTCCCACTTGAATTGACTACAGCTACCACAAGTGTGGGCAGAACAGCAAGGAAATACTGTGCCCTCCAGTGAGAAGGTTCCAATTTTAATGTGAACGTCTCTATTGATGCTTGCTGATAATGTTCTGCAGAAGAACTCTTATTCTAAACACTGTCTCTCTTGGTTTTTGGCCATCTAACTATCTATAATTTAGAAAAACTGAAATGAGATAAATATTGGAGTTTTTTTTTTCCCTGAGAAGATGGCTTCTGTTTTAATATATTGTGATGAAAGGTGCTTAATATCTATTCTTGCTAATATATTATATAAAGTGTGCCTTAATTATTCTTGTCCTTTTCCCTGTTTTAATCAACTGAGTAGTTTTTGAACCTTACCATACATGTAATTGTGTATCCTGACTTTTCTAAATCCTGAGCTAGGGCCTTTCTCCTATAACTAGAACATTACTGAGTGTCATTAATTCCTCTAAGTACTGTAATTAGAGGAAATCATCATCTTTTCTGCATGCTCTATTAATTTTGATTCCTCAAGTATTAGTTCTTATGTTGGTTGAGCAGTTCCTCAGTGTTGGCTATCAAGTGTGATCATTCTCCCAGGTAAGATTTCTGTTAGACTGCCTTTAGCACCCATTGTCCAGGCTGCCTGTGGGTTAAGACCCAGCAGGAGGTGCTATAGCCTTTGTTTGGCCTTTTTTTTTAAAAAAAAACATACTTTTTATTTGGTGCATTCTAATTATATATTATATTGAGGTATGACATGATAGGAACATACATGCACACAACTCTTGGACTACATCCCTCCAAGTCCCTCCTCTCTCTCCCCTTCACCATATATGTCTTTGTGATTGGAATTGGTCATAGTTATCCCTCTTCCTGGGATAACTATGACCAATTCCAGTTTATATCTCTAGCTTGGAGATATAAACTCCCTCCATCACTACATTGGAGTCTGCTCTTCTGTCTGAAGTTTCTCTTATTTACTAATTTATATCTAGCTTCCCTGTTTAAAACATACAACTATTCATTATTATTATTTTTTTTTTTTGAGACTGGCTGATTTTGCTCAGTATAATAGTCTCAGGTCCCATTCATTTTTCTGAAAATGACATGATTGTGTTCTTCTTTATGGTAGAATTCTATTGTGTGTATATACCACAGTTTTGTCATGCATTCATCTGTTGATGGACACCTCGGCTGGTTCCATAATGTGGCTATTGTGAATTCTGCTTCTGTAACATGGATATGCATGCATCACTATAATATTCTGACATGGATTATTTTGGAAAGATCCCCAGGAGTGGCACTGCTGGGTCATGTGGTGGTTCCAGGAGAGGATGAGAGGGGTGGAAAAGGCAATGGCAAAATGCTGGGAAACCAAATCTTCTGAGTGTGAGTACCTATATCTTCGTGGATATAGACAGCTGCCCAGGGCATCCTACTGTCTTTCCAACCCAAATTCCTAAATCTTATACTTTTGCATCTAGGCATATGCCCCTGTGCTACTGCCTGATACAGACTAGCTATGTATACGAAGAAAATTTCCTGGCTGCCTCTTTGGAGGTAATCAAACTGATAACCCTGTTGGCTGCCATTGTTTCTCCTCCTGCTTTTTAAGCTATTTCTCTCCATGAGCCCCAATTACAGAAGTATAATTTGGCACCTATTTTAAGCTATGGATTTCTTCTTCAAACGAATTTTGTGTTTTCTGTACTTGAAAGACTCTTTATAGTTTATGAGACACTAAGTTTTACTACTACTGTTTTCCAGTACAGTTATGTTTTTATTATTTTTTTTTTTATTTCTAGAAACTTGATGCTGTGTAGGCAGGCTTTAATGTTTGCTTCTTTAGTAAAAGAAAAACTGGAGATAGTCCCTCAAGAGAAAGGTAGAAAACTAGGTCTGATAGTGCATGCTTGTATAAGAGGAGTTTCACAGGTTTGAGGCCAGCCTCATCATCTTGCTAGAATCCTCAGCAACATAGCAAGACCCTGTTTCAAAATAAAATAAAATAATAAAAATAGGGCTGGGACTGTACTTGGAGATAGAAAGTCCCTAGATTTACTCCTCAGTAACACACACACACACACACACACACACACACACACACACACACACACATAGCCATATCTTATGCTACAGGGTCTTGTACTTTGCTTTAATACAGATTTGGGGATACTGGTGTCACAACTAACTATAAAAAAATTTTGTAGACTTATGTTAGCCACTCTCATGTCTGTACCAAAGTTCTTCATAGTAAAATTTAGCAGTTTTTATTTTTTCACCATCATTTATTAAACAATTGTGGTATAGACAAGAAAGACAGCATTCATGATCATTTTTTTAGCCACTATTAACTATTATGTAATTTGCTAGGTCCACACTGGATTAAAACAATGAGTTGTTTATTTACACTAGCTATTTAAAAACATAATTAATAAAAGGACTATATTAAATTAAAGATTCAACCCTTTGTTTCTGGGCTGGTATAGTACAGTGATAAAAAGCAATTAGGCAGCTCACCTGTCTGAAGTCGCATATATTACATTAATCTAAAGAAGTAATTTCATTACCTAATAAGCCACACTGGGAATATATTTTGTATGCCTGTTACCATTCTAGGATTAACAACAACAATATAAATGAGAAAGGTAAATGTATTTAGGGAGTATTCACATAGAAAATTTTTTTAAATGTAGTTATCATTCCATAAAAATAATGAAGATTTGGGAAAACAATATATCTAAGATACAGCCACAATTCCTAGTGTTTTTACAGCTTCAACTCCTTTCTATATAGGTAAATAATAAATATACTAGAGAAAAATAATACTAGAGAAAATATTAAATTCTTAGCTGAAAACTCAACCCCAAAAAAGAGCTTGTTGAGAGAGTTAGAAACAAGAGAAAAGGCTCTCCTTGAGAGAATATAAAAAGGAAGAAAGAAGCCAGGAAAATAAAATGTATTGAACACATGTTTTGTGACACTTGCACATAGTATCTCATATAACTCACACAGCATCTCTGAATAATAGGCCCAACTGTGATGAGTTGTCATTCTATCAATATCTCTCATTTGGTAGGCCATCCCTTATTTTATGAAGAAACATAATACACAGAACAATCTTACTGTTGAAGAAAATTGAGACCCCGAAGAGATGAGAGTGCCCAGAATGGAAAGCAGGTTACTTTATTCACTAGTGAAGGCTCAATAAGCAAAGCTTCAGATCTGGACCACAAGCACAGAGATTACAAGTTTTTTTATACATTTGGTCACTTAATTGTAGAGGGGAGGGAGGAGGAAGCATGAGATTTATTACACTGAGTGTAAGCAAGATACAAAAGCAGAAAAGCTGTTAATCCATATATTATCTCTCCCTCTATCTGTCTTGTGTCTTATCTTGCAAATGACCTAGGGAAACTTTGCCATGTTTATATTTAGGAGGATCCTATGCAGGATCATAACTCCGGGACTCTTTAGGGAGGGATGGTATAGAGAGGGAGCTGTTTGTTTAATATCGAAGGGAGACAGGCCTGTCTTTCATCTTCTGAGCTGTTGGCTTGTTAACAAAATAGGGCAAGAGGGGCTGTAGAGGAGTTCTTACTCTTTTCATCTTATGTCTAAATTCCTAAGAATAATTCTGGGGCCCCAGCCACATCTTCTGCCTCATTACCTAACATTCAACTCTTTTTTTGGCTGTGTGTATTTTCCCTGATCACACTCAGGGACACATAGTAGCTAGATACTTGCCAATCTATTATATTTTATTCTTCTGGACATGCTTAACAACTACACTGCCCAGACTTTCTTGGACTTAGGATAGGACATGTCACTGGTTCTAGAACATGAGTGGAAATGAGTTAAATCCTTTCTCAACCTGTCTATAGTGTTGTAAAACATGCTTCCTCTTGGGACCTTTTAAAAGAGACAGGTGTCTAGCCCTAACCCTCAGAGAATCTGGTTAAATTGGTCAAAGCAGGAGAATATTATAAACTTCTGCAGGTACTTCAAATGTGTGTCCAGGCAGAGTTATAAGCCTGGAGGCTATTTGGAGTGATATTAAGTTGGACATGAGGAAAACTGATATCCCTTTGCAACATAACAATCCTTCAGTGTGATAGTTATACAGTTTTCAAAAAAAGAATCATCCAATATTGGAAGAATGACTTTTCCTATTGGGAATGTAGGCTTAGTGAAATGTGTGTTCAGGGAGTATTCAGAGACTGAATGTCTCCAGGATATCTCTTAATTTCCCACTCTTTTCTAAACTATGCCCAGATTTCCTATTAAAACACTATTGCTATGAATGTGTCTTATATTTCAGTGTCACTCAAATTGTCTATGGCACATAGTCAGCTATATAAAATCTGCTTCTACAAGAAGAAACTTGGTATTTCTCTGATCAAAATTTTATTCAGTTATTTTGCTGAGTAATGTTTAAAGCTTTGATCAAATGAAGATGAAGCTAGCCTTGAAGCTAGCCTTTCAAAAAGACTATTATCACCAGTTGTGGTGGCACACACCTGTAAAATCACAATACTTAGGAGGCTGAGACAAGAGGATCACAGGTTTGAAACCAACCTCAGTAATTTAATGAGAACATGTTTTAAAATAAAAAAAAATAAAATAGAGCTGGGGGTATAGCTCAGAAGTAAAATGTCCCTGGATTCACACCTCAGAACAGGAAGAAGGGAAGGAAAGAAGGAAGGACGGAGGATATTAAAAAATGTCCCTTGATTCACACCTCAGGACAGGAAGAAAGCGAGGAAAGAAGGAAAGAAGGAAGAAGGGAGGAAGGAAGGAGGAAGGAAGGAAGGATATTATAGGAGCCAGTGAATGTTTTTATTTCAATAGATGTTTTAAGTAGCCATAGTTATTAATTTAAATAACTCTCCACCCCTCTGTACCAGTGATCACCAGTGCTTCTTCAGATGATGTTAGCCATTCGTTGCCTTTAAACACTGGGTCAAAACTGCTCTCTGTATTCTCAAGTAATTAGCTTACTTTTTCCACAACTGTTTCTTATATCAATAAGGATACTGGTCATTGTATCAGTATTCTAACTCAGAATTCTAAATCAGAATTCTCTTTAGCTAGATATTTTAGAAAAACAATATGAAGTTTACAGAGTTTCTAGGAATTTGATAGGAAGTCATAGAATTAGAATTTTTTTTTATTGGTACACTGTAATCATACATCTTCTGATGTACAAGCTGGTAAAGGCATACATGCACACAGCACTCATTTAACCCTTCCTCAATTCCCATCCCATTTCCTTTCCTCTCCTTCCTTCTCATGTTTGGCTTAGTGACTGATTTTGATATTGCCTTCTTTGCTCACCCTAGGTTTCTCCTTTGTCTAGAGTCCTTCGTATAACCTGCTTTCTCCCTAGCTTCTGCATATTTGAGAGAGCATCCGATTTTGTACTTTTTTTGGCTGACTAATCCCACTTAGGATAATGTTTTCTAGTTCCATCCATTTCCCTACAAATGATATAATTTGTTCTTCTTTATGGATGAGTAAAATTCCATTGTGTACATATTCCATAGTTTTGTGATCCATTCATCTGTTTATGGACATCTTGGCTGGTTCCATAGTTTGACAATTGTGAAGTGTGTGGCTATAAACATAGATATGCATGCATTAGTCTAGTAGTTTGGTTTCCATTCTTTTGGGTAGATACCCAGAAGTGGTATTGCTGGATCATATAATAGGTTCATTCCCATTCTTCTGATGATCCTTCATATTGTTTTCCAAAGTGGTTGCAGTAATTTGCAATTTGATAGGAAGTTTGCAGAGATTTTGGGATTACTATAGAATGATTTAAATAATACATTGGATAATATACCTAGGATGCATGCTCAACAGCAAGTTAGAATATTCAGTTTGGGCAAGAAACTTATTTGGCATTCATTTGCAAGGTATTTTCTTGTCCTTGTAATCTCTGCACACACCTTTGCATGCATGTCCCTGAGAGTGGATTCCCTTTTATTGATGTCCTGTAATTCCTATACACATGTATTTTCCCTGTTCTCTAACTGAAATTTACCATTTTCTTCCATTTCTATGTAAACACTCAGTTACAATAGTATCAGCATGAAGTTGAAGGCACACAAATGATTATATACTTCTACTTTAGATCAACTAAGTGTCCCTTTCACAAGCCATGATTTCCCTGAGAGTTTAAAACTTAATCATTGCTGCTTTTTATATCTAACATAGATAGCTACTTGGTAGAAACTAGATCATATTAGAAAACCTACATATAGGTTTGTTTGTAAAATAGATTGTTAGCTTCCACCATAAAAGAATTAAAATATGTATGGAGGAAGCAAGTTGAAAATACATGCCTTCCCCTAAAAGAATGCAAGTCATCACCTTCCTATAATAACTAATAAAACAACAGCAACAAGTTATTTGAAAAGTTTATGCACACTTCCTGTCAGTAGAAATTAAAATTTGTTAATGGTAAGCAACAGAAACTTAGACTAACTTTCAAAAAAGTGAATTTATTGGAAAGATGATTAGAAAGCTCACTGAATGAATGTGAACAAAACCCTGAAGATTAGAAAGAATACCTTTGATGGTTCCCTTAACCAATACTTTGCTTTTTAAAAATACAGCTGTATCTGAGGTAACAGTATAAAATGCCTGGAATACAAAGGTGCCAATTTTATTTGCCACTCAATGAAATTATTTTGGTGATGCTTGGTGGAATGCTTGTTTCTTTCAGTTCTAAAAAAAATTGAACAACAGAGCTGTGTATCAGGAGTACAGAATGCAAAAGCTTTGAGAGTGGGCCATTGTGATAATACTAGGTCTGCTTTCTCTCAAAGCTCGCCTTTCTAAAATTCAGCTCTATATCAATTTAAGCTGTCCCTGTAGTCACAGCTTATGAGGCTCCTCCTGGCTTGGTTTGAACAATGAAGAATATAGAATAATTGAAAGGTAAGAAATTTCTAAATTAAAATTTTAAATAATTTTTAATTTTAAAATTAGTTGCTTAGACACAAGAAATTTTGTATGGAACACAATTATGCAGGTAATTATCTATATAATAAATGATATTGATTTTTGTAGAAGTTATTTAGGTAGAGTAGGTAAATTCAATTCTGCTTTAGATCGATTATTTTACTACGCCAACTATGACAAGACTGTTCAACGTACAGGACATGCTCTAACCAAGCCAGCTGATATCCTCAAGATACAGCTAATTCTTACTGGTAATCTGGGTATTCAGCAGAGTGCGTTGGCTTCAGTAAGTTAACTGAAATGAGATGAAACATTAATGTCTTTATAATTGATGTGATGGTTCCCCACTCTATTAATGGTCCCATTGAGCAAGCTCTGGAAAGATTATTGGAGGGTAACTAAAGTTTACAAAGAGAACTATTTAGACTTCCTTTCTGATTTTGAAAATTAATTTTGTAATGAGGTTTTTCCAATAAACATACACTTAGTAACTGTATTTTTAGGCTCTGTGTTCATTACAGTTATTCATCAAAAGTTATTTCTTTTTTTTTTTTTTTTTTTTTTGCGGTACTGGGGGTTGAACTCAGGGGCATTTTACCTTCGAGCTATACCCTCAGCCCTATTTTTTATTCTTTATTTTGAAACCAAGTCTCACTAAGTTGCAGAGTGCCTCACTAGGTAACTGAGGCTGGCCGCGAACCCAGATCCTCTGGTCTCAGCCTCCCGAATGCTGGGATTACAAGCGTGCGCCACCATGCTCGGCTTCATCAAAAGTTATTTCTATGAAACCTCCTTGACCTTGCTTTTCCTAGACCTCTAACCATTCAAACCATTAGGCTTTTCCCAAGATTTAGTATATCCTCTGACCACAGAGAATTTCTTCTTAGAGAAAATGTGTGTCTGTGTATTTCTAGAAATAGAATATTTTCTACCATTACTCATCAGAAAACAAGAGTCATGGTGCTATAGGTATTCATTGGTCCGTATAATTGGTCATGCCAACCAATAACTGACATGAAGTAAAAGTCATCTTTACATCAGTATCAATTGTTTTTCTTGCTTAATTAGCCTTAAATTGTTTGGAGGTGTTGTCCTTGCCAAAATAAGCATTCTGAATCTAGAAGTAAAAGCAATTACAGTTAGTTTAGGCCTGTTCCTGAAATAGGATTAGAGAAATGAAAGTAATAAAAAGGAGACGAACTAGGAAGCAAGGGAAAAGTGTAGTTTTAAAATATAGAAACTCCATGAAGATCCTTATCTTCACCCTATGGAGTCTGTTTTCCTTAGGCAAAATATCTTCAAAGGGCCCACATCTTTTATCCTCAAAAGGCCCACACCTTTAGTACTAATGGCCCATCTTTCCACCTAAAATTTCTGAGATGTTTGATAAAGTATCTCTAAGGAAGGTCAGCTAGTTGGTCAAGCCCAGGTACCACTCAGCCACCCACCAATTGGATGTCAGCAACCTGAGGATTCTGAGAATGACCAGATTTCCATCCCTGCCAGATCTCC